>ML275422.1:0-23427 GCA_005239495.1 Nicotiana undulata | reverse complement strand
ATGCTACACCTGCACTTCTTTATGTTGTGCAGACTACGCAGCCGGAACCGGTGATCACTGACGATCGAAGCTTCACTCAGCGCATTCAGGGACATCAAGGTAGACCCGCAGATGTTCGTGGGCCTTGGCATCACCTTCTACTCTTCACTTTCAGTTCTGTCTTACTTTATATTCCAAAGACAGTCCTATGTACTTATTTTCAGACCTTTTGTTTGTAGTAATCTCTTAGACAGTTCGTGAGTATGTGACACCAGTTCTGGGATTTGTATATGGGTTTTACTTCGAAAGTGCTATGTTGTATTTTGGTTATTTCGTTAAATTTCATTGTGGGCCATCGATGCCTTAGTCATCTTGTTCGTTTTAGTTGTTATTGAGTTTTATTTAGTTCAAACGTTGGCTTGTCTAGCGGGTTCAACGTTAGACGCAGTCATGACCCGAAGGTGGGATTTCGAGGCGTGACAAAAATGAAGGTCTATTGGTTTACATTTACAATGGATATATAAACCACCAGTGGGGTAGACTATATACTCTAAGTTTATTCAACAACTCTTATGAAATTTTCATTTCATTAGCGAAAACTTCAAATATTTGAAAGACTGAAATTTATATCCCCTGAGTTGTATTTTTTTATTGGAACCTCTTTACTTTGTTTTAGGGTCTTTTTGCACGTAAGTGTTCTCAAATGGAAAAAAAACCAAAGCATAAAAATAAAAAATAGGGCAACAAAATCCAAAAAGCAGGGCAGAAAAAGAATTTTCTAGGCTAACATAGTAGTGAATATTTGCACCAATTCTATGAAGGAGAATATGAAACATGCGTGTGATACGACGAATGTTCCTCTATTTCCTCACCCTGTCTTCTTGGATTTCTCGGATGAGCCTATCCAGTGATTCCCTGATGAAAATTGCGTCCATACTTGATCTTGGCCTCGGAGGCATTTCTCGGTTAAGTGATTGGGTTGTTTGGAAGAATGATGAATAAATCTTTTACTCAGACACTAAATGGTGCCTTTCCATATGACTTCTCGTAAATGACGTGATTGTTGAGTTTTGAGAAACGAATTGATGCTTTGAATCGACATATTCGATGCATTTCAATAAATTAGACAAGTCCTTTCCATATTGGTTGCCAGCGCTTATTAACATTAGATATTAAATTAACTACCTAAACAAGTGGTTGTCAATAGACTACCTAAACTAGCGCAACAAGTGTGTTTAAATTAAAAATATCGATGGGGGTACAATAGAACATTGGTTGATTACAAGTGGTTGAAGATAGAATAAGGGGTTGATCGTAAAACACTAGTCTATGAGATAAGTATGTCACATGACTCCTTCTAAAATAAGAAGGTTGATTCTAGATCATAGGTCTATATTAGACAATGTGGGATGTTGATTCTAGAACAGTAGTCTGCGACAGAAGGTCACATGACTCCTTCTTAAAATAAGGGGGTTGATTCTCGATCATAGGTCTACAATAGACAATATGGGTGGTTAACCATAAATAGTAGTCTATGAGACAACTTGGTGACATGAGTTCTTCTTAAAATAAGGGAGGGTTGACTCTAGATCATAGGTCGACATTAAACAATGCTAGTGGTTGACCATAAAATAATAGTCTATGATGTACAATGCAGTAATTGATAGTAGAAAAAATAAGTGATTACAAACAACAAGTCTAGAATATTAAAAGAGTTAATTATCTTTATTACAACACCAGTAGTTAAAAGATCAAGAATGATGTAACAATACTTTGCAAGTCATTTCTTGTGGCCAAGTTCTTTGCAAACGAAACATTTATTTTTCGCTTTTTTGCTGCTACCAGAAGAACTAGTTCTAAAGTGATTGGACATCTCTTAGTCTTTCTTCTACCCTTTGTAGGCTCGACATCGGGTGGAAGTATTTTTGTGGATTGAATCTCGTCAGGCACCATCCATTTCTCTTCTGTAGCGATTGCGTGAATGATACCTTCATATGCAGCCAAATATGTTGAAACCTTAGACAACGGAGATGAGTGCACGTAAATAGAGGAACCATATCCATCCCCAAAGCTCAATCTCACAACGTCCATTGCATGTGGGCATGGTATTTTTCTCAAATCAAAATGACAACAAGAACATGTGTTCAAATCCATGTCAACTACTGCATCCATGCCATGACCGACGACGCTAAACTGGTTATTCTCTAATTGATGCACCCAAAGCGCGTCGTCGGAGACCATATTATTCCTAGTTTTCTTTTCAGCTGAAGGAACAAAGAGGGTGAAAATATTTTTCATATAGTTACCCCTCTTGTCGACTATTTCTGCAAACTTTCGATCAATATGATTGAATAGGCCAATGATCGGGAATAATCTTTGATCCTTAAGTATTGCAAGTGATTCTAGCAATGTTTGTTGTCAACACACCGTATAGGTTTCCTGGAAAGAAGGCCCTGCTCCACCTTTGGAACCCAATTTCATTTGCGAGACAGTTAGCTACTTCCCTATTTTTATCACGCAATTGCTGAAAATGATCAAAGAATTCCTCAGTATTGTATGACTGTGCGGCAGAAAAGAAATGCTTAATAAAAATTCCATAATGAAACCTCATGCGCATAATTTCAGTAATGTGATGCGTGCAAAAACCATGATGAGCGGCAGTAAAAACTTTTTTGAAGCCATTCCAATAGATAGATGCCGATCGAAGATAATTCACAATTCATCACTGTCGTTAACCATATGCCACAACTGTTTCAAGAAATAGGTCCAAGAATCATCACACTCTTTATCGACTACACAGAGCGCAATGGAAAAAATATAATTCTCTGTATCTTGTGACACATTAGACAACAAGCAACTTCCATACTTGCCACTCATAAATGTCCCATCAACAATGTTGATACCCAATTTTTTCCTATAATATTTTCAAAATGGATATATACCTCCAAAACTATGCATTAGCATCAATTAATATTTTTCCATAATCTTTGCATTTTTTAGGATTTTAATTAATTCATCCCAGCATTTTATTACATAAATAATTGCTAATTTCATTACAAATGGCTTTATAACAATTTTATGACTTATTTCTACTATTTATATTTATACTAAGCCTAATCATTTCACAACTAGCCACATTCATATTTTTTTATTACAATTGCAATAACTTTGCAATTATAGCACATGCATGCATTATTACATTATTTTACCAGAAAAAAGCTTGTTGTATCTTTAAAATATTGAGTAATTGTTTTAAAATATTTTTAAGCACGAAAATAATTTTTTATAATTTGTTAATTATTTTTATAAGTTATTTTTATCAGTTAATTAGGTATTTAACAAATAGCCCTTTTTAATTTCTTTGATTTTTCGGACCTAACCCCTTAAATACCAGCCCAACCCCCTTAATATATCAGCCCAATTCACCTAAAGCCCAATCTATACCTTACCCGACCCAAACCCCTCTCCAATCGTGGCCGTTGATCTATAAGATCAACGACCCACAATAATACTTACCTTTTTAATTTCTAAAACAACCCTAACCCCTTCCATTTCTCTTCTTCCACCGTCACTAATATTCCTAACCTCTCTATTCTCTCTCAACCCCCTAACCCTAATCGCCGTCACCATAAAAAAGCTCCCATCTTTGGAGTTTTCGTGCATTCTCCGACCATTACCGGCCTTCTACATCCCCTGGTTGTTGATAGCATGGGCTCTTAGAAGAATCTCACGGAGATTCAACTTGATTCTTTGTCCAAAATTTGGTTACAGGCTTGTCTAGATCCATTCTTGTTTGTGAGTACTGATTTCCTTCCATTTTTAGTTCGAACCTATGAATTTTTCTTTCATCTCTGTTATTTTGAAAACCCTAGTTCTATGAACGCTTGAATTAGATCAGATCTTTGTATATATGAAACGATTCAAGTATTGTTTGGTGTTTTGCCTAAAAAAACCTTTGTTTTACTGATGATTATTCCGACTCCTTTACTTTTTCTGACTTCAAAGGGTTTTTTACTTTCAAGTGTTTAAATCAATGGTTTCTTTGCTAGCTTGATTGATTCTCATGTATATGCTCAAAACCCTAACTGTTTCTGTTTGTGACACTGATTTCTTCCATTCTTTCTCATTATTGTGTTTATTTTTGTGAACCAGTTATATTGACCGATTCTATTTAGGTATTTGAAAAAAATTTCCTTTTAAAATCAGTATTCTTTGAGATTTTTGCTTAATTGATGTCTATTAGGGATTTGAACAATCTTTTCCGTTAAAACCAGTATTCTTTGGGATTTTTTACTCATTTTCCTTATTTGTGACATTTAATTGGTGTTACATGCCTTATTCTGACTGATTGGTTAATTTATGGTCAATAAGTGATTTGTTACCTTATTTAAGTCCCAATCAGGGCTGGTAATTTATCCTCTTTGTACTATCTGGATTCTGTTTGTGCAAATTAATTGGGATTGGCCCCAATTAACTAATTGATCATACCTACTTACTTTATTTATGAACTCTAAATCTTTTTTTACTTTATTTGTTTTACCTCCCTAAGTGCTATATATACACTCTCATTCTGCTTCTTCAGGACACGAACAATAGTTCACAAAAATCCACTCACACACACTTTGCTCTCATCTCTCTGCTACTTGTGTTCATTGCTTGTCTAGCCGGCTGAAAGCCAAGGCTAGACTATTAAATCCTACATACCTTTCATCTCCTATTTGCTTCCCTTTAACTGGTATGTTTCCACTCCTAATGTTGTTTATTATACTGTGAAACTCAAGCTTATGTGCTTTCTAACTTGTTATTTTACCTATGTCGAATCTCTGCCTCTTATGTATTCTAATTAGCATGTCTATTACTGCCTTTAACTTTGCCTCTTTCCTGTTTATCACCTTAATCAGCATGTTCACCTTCTGTTAAGTTTCAATCTCTCTTGTTCATTGCTTTAGATCAAACATGTTTATTTTTGTGTTCAAATTCCATCTTTCCTGTTTATTACTACATGTTTGCTTCTTTGTTTAAGGTTCAATCTTCTCTGTTTACTGCCTTAAGCCAGCATGCTTACTTTGGTGTCTCAGATTCCTATTTTTCCTGCCTAATTGACTTCAATTGGTGTGACCAATTCTGTGTAGTTAAACCCATGTCCTCTCTAGCATGACCATTCCTACATTTAGCTTCTATGTTTTCCTGTCTATTGCTTCTAGTTAGCATAACTACTTTTAGCATTATGTATGGTTGTTAGACCTACGTAATTCCTGTCTAGACTCTAAGTCAGTATGTTATATCCTAGTATGATGTTATGAACTTGGTTATTGTAGAATGTCAATCCACCCCTGCCTGCTCTATGCTCCTGTCAACTAGCATGTTTTCCTACCATCTTGTTTCTATGTGCTCCTGATTTAGGATTCCTGTGTTCCCAACCCATGTTCCCTTTTTGGTGTAATTATTTGTCCTCAGCATGCTATATGCCCACCTAAGGTTGACTAATAAACTGAGTTGAATCTGGGCAACATGAAGCTTTGTGTGAAACCTTGTGACTGTGTTTCCTACTTGCTGTTGTTTGCTGAACCTTTTGGAATGGTTCTAAACTGTTTTTTTCAATCCTAATATGGTTTTACTTCTAAACTGTTTTTCACTCTTAATATGTTTTCACTTCTAAACTGTTTTGTTCACTTCTAAAATGTCTTCACTTTTAAACTTTTCTCACTTATGAACTGTTTTACTTCTAATATGTTTTCCTAGAGTTATTCCTACTCTTTAAAGCACTCCCACTCCTACTCTTAGAATACTTAGGATTCTGCCCCTCCAGTGTGTGTACTGCCTAGGAATCCATGAGATTCCTCCGAACTCTGGCACATTGGGGATGCCCAGATTTAGCAAGCCCAAAAATCAGTCGGCAAACTGATTAGGTCTACACTGCTTTACTTTAACAAAAATGCTGCATATGTTCTGTTTTCATGTTCACCTAGATATCCTTCTATAGGAGTTTCTTAAAGTGTTTTAAAATGCTACTGTTTGAGACGTGCAACTGCTTGCTTATTTGTGGAGGTAAATATGAGCCCCCTTTAATTGTTCCTTTACCTGACAGTCCTACTTGTTTTTGTTCGTCGCTTAGATTTTCTATTTTTAAGAACTATAGGAGAGTTTAGAACTGCCTTAATTAGAGGTCCTAAACACCTCCAAGGCCATAAGTATGGTACGGGTAATGCACACATAGAGTACGTTTAAGTAGAATCGCTTATTTAACCACTAAAGGGGAGGGTAATCGGGTAGTAAAGGATATAATGCCCTGTGCGCTAATGCTACGTGTAACCCCTCTAGTTGAGGAAGGTTTACCGAGTATTGCACAGATGTGATCCTATAGGCTAATAAAACTAGGACCTCCTTTATTCTTTTTTTAATAATCCCTATGTGTTTAACTGCTTTACTTGCTTAATGACTAATTCACAAAATGAGTTTGGCCGGGACCCACTGTTGTGGACCTTGAGGGGTGCCTAACACCTCTCAAGGTAATTTCAAGCCCTTACCTAATCTCTGGTAATACAAACCGATTTCACGAGTTATTTGCATCAGGTGCCCTAACGCACCTTAAATCTGTTAGGTGGCGACTCTTCAATTTTCGCACCCCTTTCCCAAAAGGAAATGAGTTGTCCCAAATCATGTCGAAACCCTGACTCCGAGAGGAAAAGGGGGCGCGACAACATGGCGACTCTGCTACGGATTTTAGGCTTTTACCATAACAAATTTGCTTTGTGAATTAGTCTAAACATGCTTTACTCTGTTGATACATGTGCACCCTTTCCCTTTCCCTTTATGTGAACTTAACTATTTTTTTAAGTATTTATTTCCTTACTCGAAACTGACTTGTTTCTTTGTTTTCCTTCTTAACGTCTTTCAATTATAAATATCGTATTTATTGCTTTTCTAAAGTGCAAATACGTGACAACATGCTATTTACTGCTGCATAAATCATGCTCAATGTCATATTCCACTCATGCGTAATCAATCATATAGCAACGCTTGATGAGTGGTTGCGATTTTCCAATAGATCACCCATTAAATTCGGAAAGGCTTATTTGCGGTAAAACTAGTTGATCAGTGGTGCAGTCGACGGTTCCGTGCCTTTCCCCTTCAAGTTGTCCGCTTGAGGGTACCAGTATAGACCCCCATTGAAACCTTACTCTTATTATAATTGTGCATATATCATGATCAAACCTAGCCGGGTTACTATGTTGTCCTTATAATAACCCTTTAAGACAAGCCTTATCCAAAGTCCACCGGGGTTTCCATAATCCCAACGGACGCAACCATGTTCTGTACATTCATTTTGGAGAACTAAATGCCAATATGCTAATCATGAATGTATAAATAGTCGAATCATGTGGGGGAAAAGGGCTTAACCTTTTTGTTTTGCAGAAAATGAGGCACGAGGCCCCCAGATTTGGCATGGTCAGCAAAATACCACCACCGCTACTAGATTGGTGGGAATATCTTCCCTCGAGTGATAAGAAACATGTGAAGAAAATCCTAGGAAACTTTCCATCCCTGTTAGACATACAACCAAACAACATGCTAATTGAAGTTGCAACCTTATTTTGGGACAATGAGAGGGCCGTGTTCCGTTTTGGGAATATAGAAATGACCCCACTCCTAGAAGAAATAGGATGATTTGCTGGACTGCCTTGGGACAACCCTGGGCTATTGGTACCGGAAAACCGCACCGGTAAAGGGTTTCTAAAGATGACGGGTTTAAAGAAGAACGCTGACTTGGAATGCTTGAATAAGTCTTATATACCCTTCGACTACTTGTACGAGAGATACAGTTATAACAAGTCCTACTGTATGTTCCATGACGAGTTTTCCGTCACTTCTCTAGGTCACATCCACCGCAGAGTTTTTGTGTTCATTGTATGCTTCTTGGGTCTGATAGTGTTCCCAACGAAAAGGGAAATAATTCACACTAGACTGGATATGGTAACCAAGACCTTAATAGAAGGAATCGAGGGACAGACATACACCATAATCCCTATGATCATAGCTGACATCTACCGGGATTTGGACCACTCCCAGAAAGGGTCCAAACATTTCGAGGGTTGCAATTTGTTGCTGCAGTTGTGGTTAATGGAGCATCTCCAAAAGGGTCAATATCGCCAGGAGTTTCCATGAAGGGCATGGAATGACCATATCGCCTTCCATCACCCTAAAAGGATGACTTATATTCCGGACAGGTTTGCTCAACCAGAGAGTGCTAAGGAATGGGTGGAGTTCTTTGACAATTTGATCGAAGATCAAGTCCAATGGATGTTTGAATGGTTCCCTACTGACGAGTTCATCATCAGGTCTAGGGACGCTCCTCACTTAGTATTGATCGGGTTAAGGGGGATATACCCTTATGCTCTTATCAGAGTTATGAGGCAAGCAGGCAGGAAGCAGGTCGTACCGCGGGTTGCAAAGATGAGTCATTTCCGAGCAGATTTATTTATGATGACGACATCCCTTACAGATGCCAAGCTCAGAACATGTGGCATTGCAAAATCATTGTGGAGAAGAACACCGTTGAGCCAGATAGGTATCATGCAGGGTATGCACTTTTCTACCCAGAATGGTTAGAAGACAATCTAGATGGGATAGTGAAGCTAGGAACCGGTCGGGGAAACAGGGTCATAGATGAAGATGCTGAGACCCAAGTCAAATACAACAAATTGCGCAAGAGGAATCATGACTTCGAGGCTGAACATCAGGAGATACACGAGACAAACATGAGACTGATCAATGAATGGAAGGAAATGGCTATCACCTCCAATAGAAGGTTAGAATATCTGGAGCATGGTTTGATGGAGCTGGAGGGAAAGATAATAAAGAGGATCGACGACTGCCAGAATGCTGAAGGAAGCCAGGGAGGACATCTAGCCATAGCCTACCTGCTGCTGGGTCTGTGCGAACTGGGAAACTTGATCGATGGAGCTAGGAAGACCAAATCTGGGGAAAGTCCTTTGGGGACCAAGTAGATTAGATTTATTTGCTTTTCTAAATGCAATAAGGCCGAGCGCCAATAATGACTTTATTATCTTAGTTTCGTATTGGGATTCGTCTATTTTTATATTAATAAAATGAGGCATTTATTGACATATAAGTTCTCCAAATCAACTTGTCGCTAGGCTTACCTCGGGCACAGCGAGGCTCCAAAATTAGGACGCGAATTTACATTTCTGCAATATGTGTTTAAATACAGCAAGTTCTCTTTTCAGGACCCTTACTGACTTGGCTACCTTTTGTTTTTCTTTCTTTCTTTTGATTATTCCCATTCCCTAAAGGTTGGTTCATGCATATTGGCATCATCAGCTTAACACACAAGATCCAGGGGCCCTCCACCTTATCCTCCTCCTAGTCCACCAAAAGGCAAAGGAAAAGCAAAGATGGGTGATTTGAATGGCACCATAAAAGAAAACAATATACATGTTGAACATGCAGAAGCTTCTGATGGTCGGGGTAATCAAGCTCCAAATGATGCGGTTTCACGGCTTGAACAAAGAATACTGGAACTCCAGAGCGAGATCGAGCATGTCCGGAATTTAGCAAACCTATCCTTTGCACTCAATGTCCCAACATCAATTATGAAAACACCCAGAACCCCGCACCACCTCAAAACACACCCAACAAGAGCCCACAAAATCCTCCTGCACATCACCATTATACGACCCCACCACAAAACCAAACTATCCCTTCGAAATATCAGAAAAACTCCTACCATACTCCACAAAAAACTCCACCAGTCATTCCTGAACCCCAGAATTCCACCAATGATCACCATTATACCCAAACTCCCGGTCACCAAAACAACCTTATATATGTGGAGACCCTACCTTAGTCCACTCAACCCATATCCTATGCACCAAAATCTGCTGAGAAGGACATGCTCATTAAGAACCTGGCCGAGGATCTCAAGAAGTTGACAAGCCGGGTTCAAGGCGTCGAAGGAGGCAAAGGGATAAAATGTCTAAACTATGAAGATCTATGCATACAACCAGATGTAGAACTGCCGGAGGGTTACAAACCTCCCAAGTTCGAAATGTTTGATGGAATAGGTGATCCCAGGGTACATCTAAGGACTTATTGTGACAAGCTTGTGGGGGTCAAAAAGGATAAAAGGATCCGAATGAAGCTTTTCATGAGGAGTCTTACAGGAGATGCTCTGTCTTGGTACATAAGCCAGGATCCTAAGAAATGGGCCAACTGGGTGAGTATGGTGTCTAACTTCATGGACAGATTCAGGTTTAACACAAAGAATGCGCCGGATGTCTTCTACATTCAAAACTTAAAGAAGAAGCCCATTGAAACCTTCCGCGAGTATGCTACTCGTTGGAGATCAGAAGCAGCCAAAGTCAGACCAACATTGGACGAGGAACAGAGGAACAAGTTCTTCGTCAGACCACAGGATCCACAGTACTATATATGAAAGATTGATGGTTATTGAAAACCATAAGTTCTCCGACATCATCAAACTCGGAGAAAGGATTGGTAACAAACTTTAAGGCACTGCAGGACACGAAAAAAGCATTGCAGTTAGGGGGTATATCGAAGAAGAAGGATACGGGAACAGTCATGGTCACCCAAGGACCCAAAACTCCACTTGTATATTAGACCTCCCCACTTACATACCAAGTACCTCCACCCACATATCAACCCTCACCTCCAAGATATTCCCAACCAGCCACTGCTTATCACACATATAATTCCCAACCATCTCACTTTCAGTCACCTCCAACTCGTCCAAACTATCCAAGACCTCAACCCAACTTTGACCGCAGACCACCCAAATAATATACCGCCATTGATAAACCCATTGACCAGCTGTATGAAAGGTTGAAGGATGCTGGTTACGTCACTCCTATCCCTGATGTGGCCATCGAAAACTCATCCCAATGGGTCAACCCAAATAAGACCTGTGCATATCATTCTGGCATGAAATGGCACACCATTGACGAATGCCAAACACTGAAGGATAAGATCCAGATCTTGATTGATAATAAGGTCATTTAGGCAAATGAAGCTACACCCAACATCCGCAAAACCCCCCTCCCAAATCATAGGGAAGAAGGTATCAATATGATAGAGACCGACGAGGAATGGGATCCTAAGGGATCAATTGGACTTATCAAAGAGGGTGAGGATCCCAAGAAACCCGCAGTCATACTCAATCCCATTATAGTATAGATATAGCCGCCAGTGGAGGTTGAGGTAACTGCATCAGTCCCATTTGAAGTTGAGGTAGCACCGCCTGCAGCTGCGCCAGTTCCATTCGAAGTGGAAGTGGCTACACCATTTACAGTAATAGTATCAACCACACCGCCTTTTCACACCAAGGTTGTACCCTGAGATTATGTGGCCGAAGCTAGAAGAAGAGGAAAGACCAAAATGGAAGAATTTGGCACTGCCAAGGAATGACCAGAACAGGAAGAGTTTATACACCGGAGCATTTGGGAGAATCCAACAAGCAGGCCTCTAACAGACCACCTATTATTGAAACAGGCCCGGATGACCTTTGGAGAAAAGTGCAAGCAAGGGAGTATTCATTCATCGATCATTTGAACAAGACTCCTACTCAGATATCTGTCCTGTCGTTGCTACAGAATTCAGAAGCACACAAGAATGCTCTCTTAAAGGTGTTGAGTGAGACATATGTACCTAACAACATCACTAGCAGAGAAATGGCCAATATGGTGGGGCAGGTGCTGGAAAGTCACAACGTCACCTTCCACGAGGACGAGCTGCCACTCGAGGGTTTGAATCATAACAGAGCTCTGCACATTACCGTGCAATGTAAGGACAATTTCATTGCCAGAGTTTTGATCGATGGGGGATCCAGTCTCAATATTTTCCCATTGACAACATTAAAGAGGTTGGGAAAAGGCCTGTATGAAATACGAGAAGGGACTATGAATGTGAAGGCATTTGACGGGTCTTAGAGAGCTACCATTGGAGAGATCAATCTTTGTCTACAGATGGGGCCTACCTGGTTTGATATCGAGTTCCATGTGCTGGATATATATGCATCATACAATTTGTTGTTGGGACGACCATGGATACATGCCGCTAGGGCTGTAGCGTCAACCTTGCATCAGACAGTGAAGTTTGAGTGGAACCACCAAGAAGTGATTATCCACAGAGACAGGAGCAACCCTATTTACACCCGTCAGACTATCCCGGTGGTTGAAAATAGGAGAAATCTAGGTGGAGAGACTTATCATCATATCGAGCGGGTCAACGCAATCGACAAAGATAAGTGGTGGGATAGCAAGATAGCAAGCATGATGAACTAGAGAGGGTATGAGCCTGGAAAAGGTCTTGGTAAAATTCTTCAGGGCATCACCAATCCAATACAACCAAAGCGCCATGGTACCACTTTCGGGTTGGGATATCAGTACACCATGCAAGAATACAATTACTGGTCACCACCATGGCGTGGTCCGTACTATCCACTTGAGAAGCCTGTACCACACCTGAGTCAGACTTTCCAGCAGACCGACGTCATATGGGGATCAGAGGAGGAAGAAGCACTGGCAGCCTTGAGGAACCTGTTCCTGGAAGATGATGACATGGATTGCTGCGTAATTGTTGAGGAGGAGGAGGAGGAGGAAGGCCCTACCATCTGAGCTGTGGAAAGAGGGACATTCCTCAAGAACTGGACTCTCAGACCATCCAGGGCCCAACGAGTCCCGGGCATTATTATTTCCTGTCTCGATGAACCGACAACTGTGACATGTAATGAGATAACGCAACAAAAGGATAGTGATTCGGAAGAAGAATATGCCATACCCGAGGAATCTTCAGAGAAGTAGAGGACTTTGAGAACAAGCCTAAGTCCAACCTCGACGAAACTAAAATAATCAACTTGGGAGATTCTGAAACTGTCAAGGAGACCCGCATCATCATTGACTTATCACCATCAGAAAAAGAAGAGTAAATAAAGTTCTTGAAAGAGTATGGGGACATATTTGCATGGTCATACGATGATATGACCGGGTTAAGTACATCTATCGTGGCTCATAAGCTGCCCACAAACCCATTGTGTCCGCCAGTGAAGCAGAAACTCAGGAAATTCAAGCCTAATATGAGTCTGAAAATCAAGGAGGAGGTTACCAAGCAAATCAAGGCCAAGGTCCTCAGGGTGGTTGAATACCCAACCTGGTTAGCCAACATCGTGCCAGTTCCGAAGAAGGATGGGAAGGTCAGAGTCTGTGTCAATTATCGGGATCTCAACAGAGCCAGCCCAAAGGATGATTTCCCGCTTCCAAACATACACATCTTAATTGAAACCTGTGCCAAACATGAGCTCCAATCCGTTGAAGATTGTTTCGTCGGTTACCATCAGATATGGATGGACGAGGAGGACGCTGAGAAAACGGCTTTCATTACGCCCTAGGGGGTGTACTGCTATAAATGATGTCGTTCGTCCTAAAGATCGCTGGGGCCACCTATACGAGGGCCATGACTACCATCTTTTATGACATGATACACAAGGAGATTGAGGTGTATGTGGATGACATCATCATTAAATCCAAGAAAGCTACGGATCATATAGCAAACTGGAAGAAATTCTTCGACAGATTGCGGAAGTACAACCTGAAATTAAACCTCGCAAATCGTGCATTCGGGGTTCCTACTGGAAAGCTACTAGGATTCATCGTCAGCCGTCGAGGGATAGAATTGGATCTGTCAAAAGTCAAAGTCGTCCAAGAGCTACCACCGCTAAAGAGTAAGAATGATGTAATGAGTTTTCTAGGACGGTTAAACTACATCAGCCGATTCATAGCCCAGTCCACAGTTATATGTGAGCTAATTTTCAAGATATTGAAGAAGGATGCTGCAACTAGTTGGACCGAAGACTGTCAAAAGGCTTTCGACAAGGTCAAGAATTACCTATCAACACTACCGGTCCCCCGCCAGAGCTAGGTAGACCAATGCTACTCTACCTTGCAGTACTAGATGGAGATTTTGGCTGCGTTCTGGGCAGCACGATGAGACAGGGAGAAAAGAACAGGTTATCTATTACCTAAGTAAGAAGTTTACTCCGTATAACTCACGATACTCTCTGCTGGAACGCACCTGTTTCGCTCTGACCTGGATAGCCCAGAGGTTGAGGCATTACTTCTGTGCCTATACAACAAACCTCATATCAAGAATGGATCCTTTGAAGTATATCTTTCAGAAACCTATGCCCACTGGCAAGCTGGCTAAGTGGCAAATCTTGCTAAGTGAGTTCGACATTGTTTATATAACCTAGAAGGCAGTTAAGGGACAGGCACTGGCGGATCATCTCGCTGAAAACCCTATGGAAGGAGAATACGAACCCTTGAAAATGTATTTTCCCGATGAGGAGGTGTTATTCGTAGGAGAAGACATTGTCGAGTCCTACAACGGTTGGAGAATGTTCTTTGACGGAGCGGAAAACTTCAAAGGATTTGGCATTGAAGCCGTCTTGGTATCGGAAACTGTCCAACATTATCCGGTATCTGCAAAACTCAGATTTCTCGAAACCAACAACATGGCAGAGTATGAAGCTTGCATATTAGGACTCAACATGGCCATCGACATGAATATTCAGGAGCTGCTGGTATTCGGTGATTCAGATTTTGCTTGTACACCAGGTACAAGAGGAATGGGCCACCAAGAATTCCAAGATATGGCCATATCTGCACCACATGCAGGAATTGAAGAAAAGGTTCACGAAGATAGAGTTTCGGCATGTTCCCAGGATTCAGAGTGAGTTTGCTGATGTATTGGACACTTTGTCATCAATGATACAGCATCCCGACAAGAATTTCTTCGATCCTATCCCAGTAAGGATCCATAGTCAGCCGACATACTGTGCTCATGTTGAAGAAGAAACAGAAAGGAACCTTGGTTCCACGACATAAGAGAATACCTGACAAAAGGAGAATACCCGGAGCATGCAAACCATACTCAGAAACGTACACTTTGGAGATTGTCCACAATTTCTTCCACAGCGGAGGAACCCTATATATAAGAACTCCTGATTTGGGATTATTGAGGGGTGTCGACGCAAAAGAAACTTCTAAGTTGCTTGAGGAGATACATGTCGGGACCTGCAGCCCGCATATGAATGGTTTTATCTTGGCCAAGAAGATACTTAGGGCCGGCTATTTCTTGATGACCATGGAGACAAATTGCATCCAGTATGTCCGGAAATGCTACCAATGCCAAGTACATGCAGATATGATAAAAGTGCCGCCAAATGAGCTCAATGCAACAAGCTCACCTTGGCCATTCGCCGCCTGGGGAATGGATGTCATTGGTCCAATCGAGCCCACCGACTCAAATGGGCATCGATTCATCTTGGTAGCTATCGATTACTTCACCAAATGGGTCGAAGAAGCATCTTACAAAGCAGTGACTAAGAAGGTCGTTGCAGATTTTGTCCGCGACCGGATTGTTTGTTGGTTCGGGGTTCCA
Organism: Nicotiana undulata; assembly: GCA_005239495.1. Classification (NCBI taxonomy): domain Eukaryota; kingdom Viridiplantae; phylum Streptophyta; class Magnoliopsida; order Solanales; family Solanaceae; genus Nicotiana; species Nicotiana undulata. The sequence goes on along the minus strand of ML275422.1, from coordinate 7,974 downwards.
GAATCTATCATCACTGAAAATGTCGCCAATCTCAACAGTGATCTGATGAAAGCCATATGTGAGACTTTCAAAATCAAGTACAAGACTTCCACATCATATAGACCTCAAAGAATGGAGTCGTAGAAGCCGCCAACAAGAATATCAAGAAAATATTGAGGAAAATGGTAGAAAATCACAAACAGTGGCACGAGAAGCTACCGCTCACTTTGCTGGGATACCGTACCACAGTCCGCACATCAACCAGGACAGCTGGTGTTGAAGAAAATCTTTTCGCATCAAGATGAAGCCGAAGGGAAATTCTCTCCCAATTGACAAGGTCATTACATGGTTCGCAGAGTACTGACAGGAGGAGCCCTCATACTCGCAGAAATGGACAGAGAAGTCTGGCCAAAACCAATCAATTCAGATGTAGTCAAGCGATACTATGTGTAACTATTTATTGTTTTCCGCAAATGATGTAAATTGAACTACGCTCGACCTGATTCCCGTTTAAGAGGGGATACGTAGGCAACCCTGTGGGTTCAGTCACAATTCAATAAAATCTTTGTTTTCCCCCACAATCAGAAACTGGGGCAGAATTTTGAGGAGGACCCTCATAATTCCGAAGCAAGTTCAGCCGATCGTAGCGTATACGACAGCTAGAAGTGTTTGTCCATTTAACTGGGCAGAATTTTGAGGAGGGCCCTCAAATTCTACGATGAGAGAAGTCTCAATGTCTCGGATCATGTCACAGTCCTTGGTTCATCTAACCAATTTCTAAAAAAAATATTTTACTATGTCTTTGAAAACTATGCATGCTTGCTTTTGAAATAACTCTGTTTAGCAAGCGCTACCCCCAATAATTTGAGCAGGATCTCCAGACCGAGCAAAGCAACTCAATCAAGCCGATGGAGGCATAGACCGACCTCCCCTTACAGAACTCATGATTTTTCTTTGAATGCAGGAACAAGGAATTTACACGCCTCAAAATCACAACCTTCATAACAACAATGATACTGAATCTACTTCCAGCTAAGAAATACTCTGCTATCATATGCTATATGTTCTATTTTCATGGGACTAAGCCTTGTCCCAAACCTTGCACGACACTAAGCTCTATCTCAATCTTGCATGAGGCTAAGCCCTGCCTCTCTCTATCTGTATAAGGCTAAGCTTTGCCTTCAACTTGCTTGGGACTAAGCCCTGCCCCGGATCTCTGCATGAGACTAAGCTCTGTCTCAACCTTGCATGAGGCTAAGATCTGCCTCTCTATCTGCATAAGGTTAAGCTCTGCCTTCAACTTGCATGGGACTAAGCCCTGTCCCGAATCTCTGCATGAGGCTAAGCTCTGCCTCCTACTTGCATGGGACTAAGCGCTGTCCTCAATCCTGCATGAGGCTAAGCCCTGCCTCTCTACCTGCATAAGGCTAAAACCTGGCTTCAATTTGCATGGGACTAAGCCTTATCCCGGATTTCTTGCATGAGGCTAAGGCTTGCCTCCATATTTGCATAAGGCTAAGCCCTGCCTTCAATTTTCATGGGACTAAGCCTTGTCCCGAATTTCTTGCATGAGGCTAAGCCCTGCCTCCATATTTTCATAAGGCTAAGCCCTGCCTTCAACTTGCATGGGACTAAGCCCTGTCCTAAACCTTGCATGAGGCTAAGCCCTGCCTCCCTATTTGCACAAGGTTAAACATTGCCTTTTATTTGCATGAGACTAAGCCCTTTCTCAATCTTTGCATGGGACTAAGTCCTGTCCCAAATTTTCTGCACGAGACTAAGCGATGTCTCTCTGGAATTATCTATTCTATTCTTTCGGGCTAAGCTCTGCCCTCAATTTCACACAAGAATAAGCCTTGTCTTGTTGCTCCTAGCATCATATTTTTGCACCTCATGGACTGAAATATCGCCAACTTGTCCGAAGGCGTCATAGTCTAAAGGCATCATCCTCATAGCCGGAAGACACCATGTCATGGCCTAAGGATCTCTCAAACTTGCATATCATTCTTCAAAGGCGTCATGGTTCGGAGGCACCATTTTCATGGACCGAGAACATCATCTCATGGCCTGCGAATCCCTCACTGAACAATTCATGGCCCAGGACATCATAGTCTAAGGACTTCATCTTCAACCATCCTAAGACAATCTTCATGATCTGAAGGGAATTTGCATCATGTTTAAATTTACGCACAGTTATATGCTTGTAGAACGTCTCTTACTTGCAGGTTATTCGATGAGCAACTGCTACCCCAACATGAGCAATTCTGCTCCAATTCCTTCATATTATCTCAAACCTAACCGCAACCATTTCACCGATCCAAAAATCTTGTGTCTGTTCTTGTAGTAACTTCATCGGTATATTCCGCCGATGGATTCAGGACTACACACGGCTTGATTCCTATAAAAACAGGGATATGTAGGCAGCTCGGAAACCGGAGTGCGGCCTAAGTCTTTCAGATTATTTTCTGCGGTCAAAATTGGCCATCATATCTTTACCCGACAACTCTTTCATCCTTCCCAGGTAAAGAGGGGCAGCTGTTGATACCCAATTTTTCCCTATATTTTCAAAATGCATATATACCTCCAAAACTATGCATTAGCATCAATTAATATTTTTCCATAATCTTTGCAGTTTTTAGGATTTTAATTAATTCATCCCAGCATTTTATTACATAAATAATTTTGGTAATTTCATAACAAATGGCTTTATAACAATTTTATGACTTATTTCTACTATTTATATTTATACTAAGCCTAATCATTTCACAACTAGCCACATTCACATTTTTGGTTACAATTGCAATAACTTTGCAATTATAGCCCATGCATGAATTATTATATTATTTTACCAGAAAATAGCTTGGTGTATCTTTAAAATATTGAGTAATTGTTTTAAAACATTTTTAAGCATGAAAATCATTTTTTACACTTTGTAAATTATTTTTATAAGTTATTTTTATCAATTAATTGGGTATTTAACAAATAGCCCTTTTTAATTTCTTTGATTTTTCGGACCTAACCCCTTAAATACCAGCCCAAACCCCTTAATATACCAGCCCAATTCACCCCAAGCCCAATCTATACCTTACCCGACCCAAACCCTTCTCCAATCATGGCCGTTGATCTTTTAGATAAGCGACCCACAATAATACTTACCTTTTTAATTTCTAAACCATCCCTAACCCCTTCCATTTATCTTCTTCCTCCGTCACTAATTTCCCTAACCTCTCTATTCTTTCTCAACCCCCCAACCCTAATCGCCGTCACCAGCAAAAAGCTCCCGTCTATGGAGTTTTCGTCCATTCTCCGACCATTACCGGCCTTCTACACCCCCTGGTTGTTGATTGCATGGGTTTTTAGAAGAATCTCAGGGAGATTCGACTTGATTCTTTGTCCAAAATTTGGTTACAGGCCTGTCTAGGGCCATTCTTGTTTGTCAATAATAATTTCCTTCAGTTTTTAGTTTGAATCTATGACTTTTTCTTTCATCTCTGTTATTTTAAAAACACTAGTTCTATGAACCTTGAATCTGATAAGATCTTTGTAGATCTGAAACGATTCAAGCATTATTTGGTGTTTTACCTCAAAAAACCTTTGTTTTACTGATGATTATTCCGACTCCTTTACTTTTTCTGAAATTAGGGTTCATCCCAGATTTTTCTTCAAAGGGTTTTTTACTTTCAAGTGTTTAAATCAATGGTTTCTTTGCTAGTTTGATTGATTCTCATGTATATGCTCAAACCCTAACTGTTTCTGTTTGTGACACTGATTTCTTCCATTCTTTCCCATTATTGTGTTTATTTTTGTGAACCAGCTATATTGACTGATTCTATTTAGGTATTTGAATAATATTTCCTGTTAAAATTAGTATTCATTGGAATTTTTGCTTAATTGATATATATTAGGGATTTGAACAGTCTTTCCCGTTAAAACCATTATTCTTTGGAATTTTTTTACTCACTTTCCTTATTTATGACCTTTAATTGGTGTTACTTGCCTTATTATAACTGATTGGTTAAGTCATGGTCAATAAGTGATTTGTTACCTTATTTAAGTCCCAATCAGGGGGGGTAATTTATCCTCCTTGTACTGTCCGGATTCTGTTTGTGCAAATTAAATGGGATTGGCCCCAATTAACTGATTGATTATACCTACTTGCTTTATTTATGAATTCTAAATCTTTTTTTACCTTATTTGTTTTACCTCCCTAGGTGCTATATATACACTCTCATTCTGCTTCTTCAGGACACGAACAATAGTTCACAAAAACACACTCACATACACTTTGCTCTCATCTCTCTGCTACTTGTGTTCATTGCTTGTTTAGCCGGCTGAAAGCCAAGGCTAGACTATTGAATCCTACATACCTTTCATCTCCTATTTGCTTCCCTTTAACTGGTATGTTTCCACTCCTAATGTTGTTTATTATACTATGAAACTCAAACTTATGTGCTTTCTAACCTGTTACTTTACCTCTGTCGAATCCTGCCTCTTATGTATTCTAGTTAGCATGTCTATTACTGCGTTTAACTTTGTCTCTTTCCTGTTTATCACCTTAATCATCATGTTCACCTTCTGTTAAGTTTCAATCTCTCTTGTTCATTGCTTTAGATCAAACATGTTTATTTCTGTGTTCAAATTCCATCTTTCCTGTTTATTACTACATGTTTGCTTATGTGTTTAAGGTTCAATCTTCTCTGTTTACTGCCTTAAGCCAGCATGCTTACTTTGGTGTCTCAGATTCCTATTTTTCCTGCCTAATTGACTTCAATTGGTGTGACCAATTCTGTGTAGTTAAACCCATGTCCTCTCTAGCATGACCATTCCTACATTTAGCTTCTATGTTTTCCTGTCTATTGCTTCTAGTTAGCATAAATACTTTTAGCATTAAGTATGGCTGTTAGACCTATGTAATTCCTGTCTAGACTCTAAGTCAGCATGTTATATCCTAGTATGATGTTATGAACTTGGTTATTGTAGAATGTCAATCCACCCATGCCTGCTCTATGCTCCTGTCAACTAGCATGTTTTCCTACCTCTTTGTTTCTATGTGCTCCTGATTTAGGATTCCTATGTTCCCAACCCCTGTTACCTTCTTGGTGTAATTATTTGTCCTCAGCATGCTAAATTCCCACCTAAGGTTAACTAATAAACTAAGTTGAATCTGGGCAACATGAAGCTTTGTGTGAAACCTTGTGACTGTGTTTCCTACTTGTTGTTGTTTCCTAAACCTTTTGGAATGGTTCTAAAATGTTTTTTTCAATCCTAATATGTTTTTACTTCTAAACTGTTTTTCACTCCTAATACGTTTTCACTTCTAAACAGTTTTGTTTCGCTCCTAAATGTCTTCACTTTTAAATTATTCTCATTTCTGAACTGTTTTACTTCTGATATGTTTTCCTAGAGTTATTCCTACTCTTTCAAGCACTCTCACTCCTACTCTTAGAATACTTAGGATTCTGCCCCTCCAATGTGTGTACTGCCTAGGAATCCACGAGATTGCTCCAAACTCTGGCACACTGGGGTTGGCCCTAAGGCCCTTGGGATTTTTGACGCACCAGGATACTCCCTATTGGACACTATGAGATCTGGTATTTTGGATTTTGTTGAAGGCCGGGTCCTCCAAGTTTATTTTGGGCCTATCCAGGATCCCTATAGTATAGTGTTATTATTCTGTAATTCATTTATCGAATGGTCTGTAATAATAATTCTTGTAAACAAATATGGGGATATTAGTAAAAAGGGAGGGACTTTTATATATATATTATGAGCAAATCGGGTAGAAACCATGTTCTTAGGACTATTATGATTATCTACTAGCATTAGAAATCATGCTCTTAGGATTGTTGTGATTATATGCATTAGAAAAATCATGCTTATATGACTATTTTATGCATTAGAAAATATGTTCATAGGTACATCATATCCCTTGTTCTAAATTTCTGCTTTCAAAAATTCTGCATACTTATGTCTAGAAATTCTGTCACTAGGTTGATATTGATTTTGCCTAATAATCATGTCCATTCTCCTATGTGCATTAGAAAACCTGTTTAGGACTTTTATTGCACTACATCTAGATTGTACAGAATCCGTTTCTTCAGTAGCAACTACGTCTTTAGGAATAAGTTTAAAAGCAGCCCCAATACCTAGACAACTTGTTGATAAGTATCTAAAAACAGTTATGTAACACTTGTGATTATGTTCCAGCACCTAGACATCATGCCTATAGGACATAATGAACTAACCGCCTGCTTAAAATTGTTTATTAGTCTATTATGACTCTGATTACAATTAGATATCCTTTTTATAGGACACCTCAGACCCTCGCCTAGGCAAGCCTGTAGGATTATTAAAATCTTGCAAAAAATGGTAAAACTGTGCTTTGTTTAATTACTTGTGAACTGCCAAGATTCAGCAAGCCCTAAAATCAGTCGGCAAACTGATTAGGTCTCCACTGCTTTGCTTTAACAAAAATGCTGCATATGTTCTATTTTCATGTTCACCTAGATATCCTGCTATAGGAGTTCTTAAAGTGTTTTAAAATGCTATTGTTTGAGACGTGAAACTGCTTGCTTATTTGTGGAGGTAAATATGAGCCCCCTTTAATTATTCCTTTACCTGACAATCCTACTTGTTTTTGTTTGTCGCTTAGATTTTCTCTTTTTAAGCACTATAGGAGAGTCTAGAACTGCCTTAATTAGAGGTCTTAAACACCTCTAGGTCCATAAGTAAGGGACGGGTAATGCACGTATAGAGTACGTTTAACTAGAATCGCTTATTTAACCACTAAAGGGGAGGGTAATCGGGTAGTAAAGGATATGATGCCCTGTGCGCTAATGCTACGTGTAACCCCTCTAGTTGAGGAAGGTTTACCGAGTATTGCACAGATGTGATCCTATAGGCTAATAAACCTAGGACCTCCTTTATTCTTGTTTTAATAATCCCTATGTGTTTAAACTGCTTTACTTGCTTAATGACTAATTCACAAAATAAGTTTGGCCGAGACCCACCGTTGTGGACCTTGAGGGGTGCCTAACACCTTGCCCTAGAGGTAATTTCAAGCCCTTACCCAATCTCTGGTAATGCAAACCAGTTTCACGATTATTAGCATCAGGTGCACTAACGCGCCTTAAATCTGTTAGGTGGCGACTCTTCGATTTCCGCACCCCTTTCCCAAAAGGAAATGAGTTGTCCCAAAGCATGTCGAAACCCGGACTCCGCGAGGAAAAAAGGGGCGCGACAAACTGTGATGACCCAGAAGGTCATCCTAAGTAATTCCAGCTAATTCTGTGTTTCGAGGCCCTGAAAGCCTCCGTTAATCTCACCTCGATATGCGTGCGCAGCCCGGGCAGGTAGCCGGGAAGTTTCCATGTAAAAATTTGATAAAAATGGGATTTTTGAATTGAATAATTGAATAAAGTTGACTTTGGTCAACATTTTTGGTAAACGGACCAGGATCCGTGATGTGACGGTCCTGGAGGGTCCGTAGGAAAATATGGGATTTGGGCATATGCCCGGAATCGAATTCCGAGGTCCCAAGCCCGAGTAATGAATTTTTAAAGAAAATTATTTTTTGAAAATAATAAAGGAATTTGAAAATGAATAATTATGTGAAAACCGTGTTACCGGGTCCGTATTACAGTTCCGAATCCCGGAACAGGTTTATTATATGTTATTTGTCCTGTCTGTGAAATTTGGTGTAAACCGGACTTGATTTGATTGGTTTCGGATCAAAATGAGGAAAAATTGGAGTTAATGAACTTTTGAGGTTTTTAAAGTATTNCGAGTTGTGTGGGTCGGTTTGGCGCATCGTTATAGAATCCTAGAATTCCAAATTCTTAAGTGTTGAATTTGGGGGTTTTGGAGGGTGATTTTGAGTTTTAGCGTGGTGTTGAGTGTTCCGTGAGCCCGAGCAAGTCCGTTTTATGATTAGGGACTTGTTGGTATTTTTGGACGGGGGATCGGGTGGGCCCAGGTGCCTCCCGGACCCCGCAC
>MDKH01057709.1:0-61865 GCA_005239495.1 Nicotiana undulata | reverse complement strand
TTCTAAAATGATTCCTACGTTGCTATCTTAATCTATCCCACAATGCCAAATTTATTACTTGTGTTGCCATTTTCTCCTACTTTTTCCCGGTCTACTTATAGCCCGTTTGGCCGAGCTGCAAAAATAAGCTTATTTTGAGAAGTGCTTTTTCTCAAAAGTACTTTTGGTGAGGAGCAATTTGTGTTTGGCTAATTAATTTGAAAAGCACTTCTGAGCAGCAATTATTGTTTGGCCAAGCTTTAAAAAACTGCTTCTAAGTGTATTTTTCTCAAAAGTGTTTTTCAAAAAAGTGCTTCTGGATGAAAGTTACTTTTTTTAGCTTCTCCAAAACTGCTTCTGCTTCTTCTCAAAAGCACTTTTTTTTCCTTTCAAAAGTTTGGCCAAACACCTTAATTTTAGAAAAAAACACTTAACCCAAAAAAAAAAAAAAGCTTTTGCCTCAAAAAAAACTTGGCCAAAGAGGCGTCTTTATATCCTCAGTTCAATGCATTTGAGGATAACTTTACTAATTTAATCAGATTTCAATAGTTAAGATGCTAACTTTCAATTCATATTTGTAGAGGAAAAAAGTAAGAGCACAGATATAAACTGTTACTACCTTTGTTGATTTTATCATGTCATATAGTGATGGTGGGACCTTAAAATAAAGAGAGGATGCTTTGAATTTTGATACATATCTAACATTTAGTTTAATAGTGGGGAATAAAGAGAAACCTCCAATAATTTTTATATAAATATGTCTCATGTCTTTGGTAGGACAAAAATTTGTCCCCAGAGTTCACACCAGAAGGCTTTATTTATTTAAGTTTATTTTATATAATTGTGGTATCCGAGCCAGCTTGCTTGCACCTCGACTATTCCACAGGGTACCTGCCTCCCACCAGCACCGTTACCGAGTAACTCTATCCACCAAAACTTGGACAAATGGAAAGAAATCACCTAATGTCTTTGCCTCCGCTGAAATTTAAACTTGAGACCTCATGGTTCTCAATCCACTTTATTGACCACCAGGTCACACCCTTGAATGCACATCTAGAAGGCTTTATTTTTTTGTTTTGTCATATATAAGCAAATGATGGCCACCTTGAAGTTTGAAAATATGGTAACGTTCAATTTTTTTGTTTGACTTTTTCTTTAATCGATATTTTTTCTGTTTGACTCAGTGTGTATGAGCCATTTGATTATTTAGTGGGGCCTAGGGGTTATGTCAACTTTTAGGGGATCGCTGTTATAGAGAAGGACCTTATTATCAATTCAGCAGCTGTTCTCTCCGTCAGAAGCAACAAATCTTGATTTCCTAGATCCTATATTTCTGGGACACAAGTTATAGAAGGCAACTCCTAGTCTGAAATCAGATGAACTCCAGGAACTTCTTGCAAGGCCCTACGAGATTATGGCTTATAAAGACGGATATAATACATTGAAATGATAAAGATATAGTGCATATTCATGTTAAATCCTTGCAGTTGCTACTTTATAGAAACTAACAATAACGAAAATAAAGGATATCCTTGTAGAATCGAAGGAAACCACTAGCTGTCATGCATTGAGTGAAAATCATGGGACCAGGATTCAAATTCCAGCGGTGAAAAAGATGCTAGGTGAATTCTTCCCATCTACCTAAATTTTGGTGGGTAGAGTTCCACAGTACAGGAGGTACTGGTGGGAGGCAGCAGGTACTCGATAGAACAGCCAAGGTGCACGCAAGCTGCTTGGAAACCATTTTAATAATAACTATAAAAAAAAAATGTTTAGGATTCAAAAGCCGTAAAAAGGTGAGTTTCTTTAAACTGCCAGACTTTGGAAGACAATAGTACAGCAAATAGTTTTTGACTGGTAAATAGTACCATGGATAGTTTGTCCATGAGATTTAGTGTAAATGGTCGTTGCTATATCTCAGTTGGTCTAAAGGTAAAGCTGAAGCGAGGGGGACAACTATTGTCTATTACAAGGCCAAAGCTCGCTACAACATTCATTATCTTCTCCCCTCTACCCTCAAATCCTCAATCAATAACTCTGGCTGGCAGTTGCTACTACTGTTTCTCAGTGCTCTTCTATTGTTTCTTTTTTGCCATTGCAATGTGTCAAGAAACGAAGTGATAATGCAAACAAGTACTGAAGAATACCTGATACAAAGATTCGACAAACAAAATGGAGACAAATATATGTATTTGTTTCTGTCCTTTTTCCCAGTTCTTTCTCTATCTCTAACAAAAACTATGTTTCGATATTAACAGAATCTCTTGTAAGGCATACACCTCATTCGTCGAGGCAGAGGCATCGTCTCACAGCAAGGAGAACGAATATTCTGTGTGTTTTTTTCCTTTCTAAAAGAATGATTCAAGGATCATAATTGTAGGAACCCTAAAGGGATGAGATTTGCTGCAGACAAAGCCTTAAAAACTGCCGCAAAATGCATTTTACGTAAGGACAACAAACATTGAGCCTCATGTTGTTTCCACATGGGAAAATATAGCGAGAAACACCCCCTAGGATTTTACAGGTACCTATTAAAGCACATGGGATATTATAGCGAGAAACACCCCACGACAGTCTAGTAACTTTAAAAAGGCCCATGGCATCCTCTAAAACGCTTGAATTTCTATGTTAGAATTTATGTTGCGCGGACTCTCCATAATGTAGCCGCACCCGTGTCGGATTTGGGACTTCATGGAGCTAACTCTATGAGTAATGAGCAGTTTAGAGATACTTAGCCTTCATAACGTAGATATAATTTAAACTCTATGAGTTCAACTTTTAAGGTTTTTAAAATTGAACTCATTATATTTTAGTTATGGGTTTATATCTACTATGTTTGCAATTTTAGTGAATTGTTACGCATAAATTTATACTTTGCGGCGAAAGTTATGGGTTCAATTGAACCCGTCAGTAGAATACTACATCCGCCCACATTCGCGAAAAACAGAGGCAGAGATCACTGAAAGTGAGGTAACAAAAAATTTAGCGTAAAGCATACCTTACACTTTACAGTAAGGTCAAAACAAAGTGATTATGTGTTTGGGTTGAGTCTTCTAAGAATTTCATGGCATTTGATGTGCTTGAAGCGTCGAAATTCGGTAAGAGGTGTTGAATATTGGTCTTTATTTCTCACTCCCATATAGATTAACTCAGTTATTCCATTCTTGGGGATAAGAAGGATCCAGTGGAAAGATTATAGTATGTCCAGCCAAAGGAAAGAATAATATGAAGAAAGCTGGTTTAATAACAATAGATGACGGTGTCAAAAACTAAATCAATCCCATTCATAATTTCGTCTTACACAAACCAACTGATCCTTTAGGGTCCATGATATTATCTCTGACTAGGCGAGTCGTAACCACATTACTAATTCTAGACCCTGTAGACTCCATATCTCCTTCTTGTTGCTAAGACTTTATGCCAGCAAGTTTAAAACCTTAGTCAACCTTTCTTACTCCTAATTAATGCAGAATCTGAAAAGGACTTTAAAATCAACCTAGATAAGAAACAACAGTAAGAAAATTTTAAAAATAAGATGCAAGAGGTCAACAAGCGCAGTAACATGAAACTACGATATTTCCAACTTTGTAACTAGGAAGTCTAATTAAGATATCCAATGCATATTATGTCCATTTTTCACTTGGATTCAGCCAGTTGCGCATTTAACGGTTCAATATTAATCTGCAAGGTAACAACAACTACCTAGTAAAATCCCACAAAATGGGCTCTGGGGAGGGTAATGTGTACGTACACCTTACCTTTGCCCCGATAGGACAGAGAGGTTGTTTCTGATAGACCCTCGGCTCATAAAGACGGAAATAAAAACAAGAAAAGACAATAACTTATTTAAATACCCATCTTCCAAGCTCCCAACTACCCATAAGCAATAAGAACGTAAATAATTAATTCAAGAAAATCATACAATATGCAACAAAAACATGATCACATGATTACCTTCTCTTTAACAGCTTCTTCTCTATTTGAAATCTGTTGTTGCTTCTGAGAGATACTAGGACTCGGTTCGACATCACTCGCCAATTGCTGCTTCCATTCCAACTGAGATGTGATTATGAGTACAATCAACAGAAAAACAAGCAGTATTGGTCTCGACATCATTACAATCTACTCTCACACCACCTGCCAACAACCCCAACAAACAAAAAAAGACACACATGAAATGAAATTCAGAAACAGACAACCTCAGAATTCATAACAGAACCCACCTTCACTATAATCTAGCAAACATTAGGCAGTAATGCCCTCATTTATTCAATAGATTATAGCAGTAACTTCAAAGTTACATTATTAAAGCTACAATTTTTTTTGGCGTAACCGGTAAAGTTGCTGCCACGTGACCAGGAGGTCACGGGTTCAAGCCGTGAAAAAAATGCAAGGTAAGGCTGCGTACAGTCCCTTCCCGGGACCCGTGCATAGCGGGAACTTAGTGCACCGGGTTGCCCTTTTTCTTTTTAAATTCAACATCAACCTAAAGAGAAAGCAGGATTTATCTCAAAAGAGAAAGAAAATGAAACCCCTAAATTACAATGCTTCATACTGAAAACACAAGTAGCAAAGCAGTTTAAAAAGGGATAAAATTTAAAGAAGAACCCTGTTATAGTAACAAGAACTAATCTTTTTCACTTCTAATGTGAAATTCCACAAATTTCTAAAGACCCAAATAGAGAGTACATATATTAACCAAATAACTTAAAATACTCCATGACTAAAAACCCAAGTAACAGAACACTAAATAACATGGATAGAATCTTTTAAAAAGCCAGTAGCCCTGTTGTAGCAACAAAGAACTGAACTTTTTTCACTTTTAATATTAAATTCCACAAATTTCCCAGAGACCCAGATAGAGAGTACAAAAATTGACCAAAAATCTAAAAACCCAAAATAACAGAAGAGCTTACAACAGCGGTATAACTATAAAGAACTAATCTTTTTCACATTTAATTTGAAATTCCAAAAAAATTCCTAAAGAACCAAATGGAGAATTTAGAAATAGACCAAATAACATACAAGATCTAAGCTTGAAGTGGAGTTCAACTAACCATAGGTCCTCTAATTGTGATGAAGTACCAAAAAAGGTATTTTTGGGTTTCACTGTTTGCTTCTTTTTTGAGTTTGGTGTTAGAACTTCTGGCAATTTCCAAGAAATAACCTGCTTTACACTAAGACAAATTCAAATAGGGAAATTGAGAATTTGAGAGCAAAAAATGAAGATGGTGAATTTGGAAAATGATTGGGGACTGATTGTGGAAGTTACAGAGAATGTTAGGACTAGTCTTTAAATAGCAAGTTTGAGAGAGATGGATTCTCTTGTTGAAGAAGAAAGATTCTTTGAAATTACAACAAGGTAACCGGCAGTTTCATAAAAGTCAATTTCGGCCCAACTTCTTTTTTATTTTATTTACTTCATAATTTTATTTCATTTTTTGGGTCTTGGTAGGAGTGGGTTAGATAGAAAATTAGAAGGAGGTCAGACAGGTTGTTGGGTGAATGGAGGAATATGTACACCTTGTTGCCACAAAAAATATGTATAATAAAAGACAGAAATCCTTTGGAAATTAGTGATTCTTTAATCTTTTTCACTAAAAAAGGAAAAAGTCATACGATGGGGACAAAAACGTAGAAAACAAGAATAAATGTAGAATTTATACTAGAGTGAATTGATCCATTCCGGATGTTTTATAGTACTAGTGTTATGTCTCGCGCCATACCGAGACAAACTTAAAAGAATTTTATGAAATTATGATATGATATATCATATTATTTTATGTAAATTTTAGTTTTTTTTTTTTTTTTTTTTTTAATGTAGTATGCAGAAATATAACAAAATTTAGATAATTAAAGGATCCACATTATATGATAATTAAATAAATTATTTATTTCTTATTTTATTTTTATTAAATTAAGTAGTACCTAGTAATAAATATTTATAATGTGACTATTTATTAACTTGTCAACTGGATTAATATTTTGTTACTATTTTTCTTACACACACACATATATATATATATTCGTACTCTAAAAATATTTTTATATTTTTACTGTTTAAAATTATTTAATTATCTAAATTTATCAATATAATTTTTTGAATGTAATTTACTTGCCTCATTTTTTTATTAGCTATTTTAAATTATAAATATTCTAATGTTAGCTTTATCCCTCCATTTTTATACATTCTTTTCTGTTGTTATATTTGATTAATTTTCTTATTTTGCTTTCTATTTGTAATTGAAATTACGTAATATATCTCGTTGTTTTGTTAAATTATAATTCCGAATTTATCGAATATATATATATAGTTATTGTTATTTTGGTGTTATGTATATAATATTCTTATCTTATGTATTAATATTCTAATATTTTTATTATTATTTTTTATTTTTTAATATGAAATTATGAGTTTTATTCTTCTATTTAATAACTAAAACTTCTTATATTAAAATTTTAATTAATATATAAATTTTACGCTATCGCTTGAATTTTTTTTTCTCTTTTTGATATTTTTCCTTTAGGACTCTTTGTTTATTATAATTCAATTATGAGTATGTATACGGATTTTCTCATCATAATTCTACTTATAGGTCATATATTTCTATATGTTTTCTAAAATTTATATTCTTTTGTTCCTTACTTATTCTAATTGTATTAGCCGTTACTTAGTATTATCAAATTATGACATGAAATTTGTATTAACTTACCACTTTAATCTATATTTTATTAAAAGCACGAAGGTCTTTAGTAAAATGTTGTTTGCCTTTTTTACCCTTTAAGATTAAATTTCACATTAGACAAAATAGTAATTTAATTATTTTGCTAATATTTAGGATTTCTATTTCAACTAATTTTTGTGCATTTCCCCCCTAATATTTAGTAGTTCCAAAAATAACTAAAAATATTCCTTGTTTGAACTTCTATGTGATGAGGCCTAATGTATGCTATAAGCACGAAAGAACTAGAGAAAACATTTCTTTTTTTTAGGAAAAGAAAAATTTACGACTTAGAATAGGTAGTAGATTGTTGTTTACCAATGAAAAGTATCATTTTTATGTCCTAATTTTAGTATAAAAGTATTCAAAGTACTTTCAAATATCTTCTCTATCTATATTTATTTTTACCAAAGTAAGAAGAAAAAGCTCAAACAATTAATATTCTTTAATAACAATTAGTCAATTTTTCTTTTAGCAAATTTGTAATTATAGATAATATTTTAGAACATTATTTAATGTATGTTTCATTGTGAGTCAGCATGAAAACCTAATCAAAGCTAACGATATAATACTAGAGAAGTAAATGAATTTGAGGGGATTTTATTTTCTAATTTCTCATGTTATTCAACGAGAATACACGTTGTACCTATTTTTGAAATTCTAATTACAATTAAATTCTAGCGTTCTAGATATTGTTTTTGTATAATATTTTTTTTGGTAATTAACTTCAACTGACGAAAGAAACAAGCTACTTAATATTTGAAAACTACACTGATCAATAATAAGATAAATTACTAAAAAGATATTAATAATATAAAAGATAAATCTACTCAAAAAATTTAAAGTGCAATATTATATTAATTTTCTACTCTTCAACAAGGCAAAATTTTTATTGGATAAAATTTATAACTACAATTAAATATTTAAAACTATGAATGAACTAATACATGAAGAACTAAAATGAATAAAAAAACAAATAATTAAGTCTTTGACTAATTATGGAAAGAATTCAAATTATTTTTTAAATTCATCATATAAGTAACTTAGTTTTCAGGTTAACAAAATCTTAAGATACATAAAAAATAAAAATAAATTGGTTAAATGCTTAAACTTTATTTAACCAAGTAAAATATTTACAGCCGCATCCGCTAGTTCTCTTTTGACTTTAGAACTAGATTCTAACTATTACAATATCTGAAAATACACTCAGATTTCACTTTCTGATTACACAGCTATCAATTTCTATATTCTTCCTATGCTATACTAGGATAATTCTTCAGTTCAGCCAATACATTCTTCCATTTTCCTTCATTCTCTCCAGCTAAGTGCATTTCCAGTACTATTTCTTTGATTCTCTGCCTGCCTTCTTTTACTTTCCCTCGAAATCTTCTATTGTTCCTTTCTATCCATACATGATACACCATGGCTGTGAACAGGAACACAAGTACTTCTCCTCGAGTTTTGCTTGGATTCTTGCTTTTCAACCATCTGATCTCTTCTTCCCAAGTACCAAGCTGGTGATTTTCATTGAGCCAATGTAACAGTGTTGTCCATATTGATTTGGCATACTTGCATCCAAACCATAAATGTTCCATTGTCTCTTCCTCATTTGTGTCACACAATACACATTCCATATTCACATTATTACCCCATCTTCTTATCCTGTCCACTGTGGCTAATCTCTTGTGAAGTGCTAACCATAGAATAAATCTATGCTTTGGTATTGCTTTTGATCCTATTATCATCTTCTTCCACCATATCTTCTGATATTTCGGCCTCATTGCATTGTACAGCTTCTTGATGTTGAACTTGCCATTCGTCTGATATTGCTTCAACTCATCTCTTGTATGCTTTTCCAAGAACCATTTCCTAGTGTCCCGTATTTTCTTTATGATCCAGCATGCTTGCTTAGGAGTGTCCATTACCATAACATCTTTCCCTTTAACATAGTAATTATGGACCCACTGAATTCATAATGTATCTTTCTTTGCACTGATAGCCCACAACAATTTACATAATGCAGCTTTATTCCAAGCATATATGTCCAGAATATTCAATCCTCCTGTTGATAATGGCATACATATTGTGTCCCATGCTATCAATGCTTTCCTTGATGTATCACTCTTTTCTGTCCACAAAAATGTTCTACACACAGTTACTATCATTTTGAGAATCTTCTTTGGCAACAAAAACACTTGAGCCCGGTAAGTTTGCATCTCAAATATCACATTTTTCAGTAATTGCAATCTTTCACTACATGATAGCATCCTAGATGTCCAACAATTTATCCTAGTTGTTATCTTCTCAATCAAGGGCATACATTGCTGCACTGATAGCTTTTTTGATGAGAGTGGAACACCAAGATATCTGAATGGTAAATCTCCTAGTTTGAACTGCATTTCTTTTATTATCCTCTCCTTGAATTCTGTTGTAACTCCTGCAATGTATAGTGCACTTTTCTCCATATTTGCTTTCAACCTTGACACCTCTGAAAAATGGTTGAAATTGTTTATCAACAATCTGATAGACACTTCATCTGCCCTGCAACAAAGAATCAAATCATCTGCAAAGCAAATGTGAGTAATGTTATTTTTGGCACATCTGGGGTGGTGGTTGAAATATGGGTTGTCTTTTAATTTCTTTAAAGTTCTGTTGAGGTATTCCATCACTAGCACAAAAAGATAAGGAGACCTAAGGTCTCCTTTCCTTAGCCCTTTCTTCCCTTAGAATTTGTCTGTCAGTCCTCCACTAAGGATCAATGAATATCTAACAATAGATACACAAGTCATAATCAATTCCACAAACCTCACAGGCATACCATACTCAGTCAAAATCATTCTAAGAAAAGGCCATTCGACTGAGTCATAGGCTTTTCTTACATCTATCTTAATACAACATCTTGGTGAAATCCCTTTTTTATTGTACCCTTTGACCAACTCATGTGCTATGATCACATTGTCCAGTATATTCCTTCCTTCTATAAAAGCATATTGGGATTCTCCTACTATTGTATCCACTACTAATTTCAGTTTTGCTGTGAGTATTCTTGATAGGATTTTATATATAGTCGTGCAACATGCAATAGGTCTAAACTCTTTAACTGTGGACTTGTCCCCTTTGAAATCAGTGTTATAGTTGTACAATTAACACTCTTCAAGTGTTTCCCATTGCTGAAGAACTCTAACACAGCAGTTCAGACCTCCTCACCAATTATACTTCAGTTTTCTTTAAAAAATTCTGCAGGGAAACCATCTATCCCTGGTGCTTTTTCATTTGGTAACTCCTTTACTGCTCTATCAACATTTTCTCCATTTACTTTGCCCTGCAACATCTGTTGTTGTTCTTTTGTGAGACAGTAACCATTCCTAGCTATTTCCATATCAATACAGGGTAATTCTTTTGTTGAATTACCTAGTAAGTTCTGGAAAAAACTTTTGAACTCTTCCGCAATCTGCTTTGGATCAGCTACTCTTTCTCCCTGCTCATTACATATGGAAGCCACTCTATTTCTAGCCTGTCTGTTTTTCAACTGAGCATGAAAGAACTTTGAATTCTTATCACCTGCTTTGATCCATACTGCTCTTGATTTCTGCCTTAATACTTGTTCATTGATTCCTTCCCATTTCTCTGTCTGCATTATCATTTCCCTTCCCTGTTCAATTAATTGCTGATTCAGAGGATCACTATCAATCTTTCTTTGAATATTCTGTAACTCCCTTCTGTTTTTCTCAAGCTTCTTTTCAAATGAATTCATTTCTTTTTCCATTAGCTTTGTTTTGTCATGTAGTCTTTGTAGTTTGATCCATACACCATACATCTTATGCCCTGTGATACTTTGGTTCCATACATCTTGTACACTCTCCTGGAATTCCTTATGCTGCATCAATACATTATACATCCTAAAAGGTCTTTTCAATTGGTTCCTTATCACCTCAGTATTTATCACTATAGGGGAATGATCAGAAATACCAGGTAACTCATACACTACTTCTAAGCTACTATATTTAGTAAACCAAGAAGCATTCCCAAACACCCAATCAATGTTACTGTAAATTCTCTCACCAGCATCTCTTTTGTTGCACCATGACCATTGACACCTTTTTCTGTTCAGTTGCCCCACTCCAATGTCCTTTATGCAATTCTGAAATTCTACTGTCTTTGATTGCTGAATAGGTTGACCATTTATTCTATCATTGACAGATAACACACTGTTAAAATTTCCTATCACCAACCATGCCTCCTGCATTGTTCTATTTATCATTCTCAGTTGTTCCCATAGTTCCTTCCTTTCTTGCATTTTGTTTTTACCATATACAAAAGTAATACAACTCTCGAATTGTGACCCCTTATCCTTCACTTGGCAATGAATGACTTGAGTAGTAACCATCAGTATGTTAACTTGCACCATATTGTCTTTCCAAAATAACCACAGTCTACCGATTGGACTAATGTTCTCATATGCAAATATCTGCCAGTCATTTTCAAATCTTCTTTTTACCTTATTTACACTCCTAGGCTTTATCTTTGTCTCAAGGAAGCCTAGTAGAGTTACTTTGTTCTTCAGCAGATAGGTCTTGAGTTCTCTCTGCTTATAGGGCTTATTCACCTCTCTTATATTCCAGGATATTATTATCATGGAGGATCTTTCTTACTGAGATCAATCCCTTCAGTCCTTCTTACAGTACTGCTCTCTTCTTGTATTCTCAATGTGTTGTATCTATTGGTCATTATTAACTTTTCAATTTCATTTTCACTTAACACTTTTTTATTTTGCACCTTCATTTTCTGCTTTCCTTTTGATCTTTGTTGCGGTTGAAAATCACTTTCCATTGTTTATGTACTTTGAATTTCTTGTTGTCCCTTCCCCTACTCATCCTCTTCTTGTACTATTGTTATCTCCTGCACTTTTTTTTTTCTTTCTTGTTCCACAGTTGCTTTAACTTTCCATTGCTTCTTTTGTTGTTGCTTTATTTCTCCTTGCTTATTCAGTTTTTCCCCTTTGTATTTCTGTTTCTCTTTTGGTGCTTTCTCACAATTGAACTCATGTTTTCCTATTTGGAAACAAACCTCACAAAAATTTGGTCTCCATTCATAGTCTAAGTTTTGTTCCCTGTATATACCCTCTGCTTCTTCGATTACCATTACACTTGGTAATTCCTGCGATATATCCATTTCAATTAGCATCCAAGCATATGATATTCTTTCACCTTCTGTAGTTAACCTATCAGAACATATAGGTTTTCCAATACTACTTGCTATTCTCCCTAAATTCTCCTGTGTCCAATACTCCACTGGTAACCCTGGGAATATCACCCAAATTGGGATATTCCTCGTTATCTCCTTACACATTTGAAACTTAGGCTCCCATTGCTTTAAAATCATTGGTCGATTATTAAAAGTATATGGTCCTTTCTGTATAACTAGCTTCTTATCATCTTCTGATTCAAATTTAAACACAAAGTATCCATCATCATGTAAAAATACATGTGGAGTCGCAACAAAACTCCACACACCATATACGAACTTAAGCATATCTTTAAATGACAGATTTCCACCTAAAACATACCCAATTAGCGATGCCTTCCATTTCTGAGTTTGCTATGTGACTTCAACTTGATTCAGACGAACTACCTTCACTCCTTCTTTGATAATTGGGGGATAATACTCTAATTGCATCCCCTGCTGCTGAGATCTATTACCTTTCACCACTTCCGCTAAGTTTACCTCTGTTTCCCCCGAATTTGGCCTCTAGTTTGAGAACATCAATTTCCTAGCCGCGGTGTTATTTTTCACTTCCACTGGTTTAGGTTTCTCAATTCCCTCGCATTTTGAAGCTTGCATGACAGTTGGTGCACTCCCCATTCCAGTCATCCAGTGAACTAGTTGTATTTGGTTCATTGTTTGTGGTATTCCTGACTCCGGTGTTACCATCCTCTCGTCTTCTACCATTTCCGGTCTCATCGACGGTGCCTTTGTATGTGATTTCTGTCTCGCCATCGTTGTAGGCGTATGTTTAGCTATCCCTGCTTAACATGCGCCTGTAGAGAGAGCATTCCTCTTATTGCATATTATCGCAAGAGTTTCCTTACGTAAATTTATCTCCATTAAAAAAGTATTAGCGGTGAAAAAAAAAAGAACAAAATTAGTTAAACTTAGAATTTAGAATCAAATTAGTAAATATAAACACTTAAAATAATAAGGATGAAATAATGAACAAAATATATTCTAAATAAATTGTCATAAATTATTATTATTATTCAGACAATGACAACTTTTACTGTTTTTATATATTAAGTTAATAGTTGTAAAATAGTAACTCATCATCAGTTATTTTTAGATTTTATATTGTCACTTATTAATTTTTTCTATGAGCTACAAAACCAACTTCATCATTTCTCTAGACCAAAAAAGTCAAATTTTCAAATTATCTGATTTATCATCGTTAATAAAAGTAGTTTACGTTATTTGTTTGTTTTCAGTATTACTACTATAGAAATAACAATAATTTTCGTAAGATACTCCCACATGAATTCTTAGAAATCCTAATAAGGTATATGAGGATTTCTATTGGCATGATTCCTTCCTTTATTGAGCTAACAAAATGGGATCACCGGTCATTATTTTCAAGAACTTGCATTTTTCTTTAATTTCAATTTTATAAGTCAAATTATTAGTTAATAATATTTATATTAATTTTTAAATTATTTATTGAATGATATAGACACACGCGCAAAGCGCGTACCCTAAGACTCGTATAATAAAATGGATATAGTCTTGTATTACTCATAAAATTAACTTGACTTTATCTTGTATTGACTATTTCTCAGAATTCTCTCGTTGTTCAAATTTATCAATAATATTTTTTATTATTATTTATTTACTTAATTTTTTCAAATAACTTTAAAGTATGGATAAAATCATATTATCTCTATTTTTCTTTTTATACATTAGTTTTTGTTCTATAATATTTTAATTTTTTTAATTTAGCGTTTATTTATAATATGAATATAGTTATATAATTTTTTCTAAATGCGTGATATTGAATTAGTTCAAAGTTTAAATAAGAAAATTTGTTTGTTATATGTCACAAATCTACTAATAAATGTAATAATTATTGTTTTGGTATCACTTGCAATAAGAAATTATTAAATTTTCCTCCCTTTTTGTATTTAGTACGAAAGCTGACTTTTAATTTATTATTAAAAGTATTACATAAAAATTTAAATAATTTGTAACGATCCGATCGGTCGTTTTGAGCAACTGCACTTCTTTCGGTTGTTTAAAGGCATGTGTAGCTCCGTAGGATGTGTTATAACTTATGTGAATCGTCGGTTGTGATATTTCAGGTTATCCATTGATTTGGGAGAATGGTCTCACCTAGAAGCTCTAATTTTGAAAGGTTTGACCAAGTTTTTGACTTTTGAATAAACGAATTCAGATTTGAATTTTTATGATTCAGTTAGTTTCGTTGGGTGACTTTAGACTTAGGAGTGTGTCCGGAATATAATTTGGAGGTCCGTGGTAGAATTAGGCTTGAATTGACGAAAGTTATAAATTTAGAAGTTCTTAAGCTTGAATCCGAGGTTGAATTGGTGTTTTGGTGTTGTTTTGGGTGTTCCAAAGATTTGACTAAGTCTGTGTAATGATATATGAATTGTTGGAATTATTGGTTGAGGTCCCGAGGGCCTCGGGTGAGTTTCGAATAGGTTTGGGTTGTGTTGCGCTCGTTTTTCTTATGTTTTGACGTCGTTTTTCAAGCATAAATGATATCATATTGAACAAATGAGCTCCTAATTCTTTTTTGACTGAAGAATTAGATTTGTATCGTAATTACGGATCCGTAGCAAAAAGAATCGTCAAAATTAGACATCGTATGAGGATTTTATGGTCATTTTACTAAAGTTGCCAGATTTTTCAGATTAATTACGAAATTACCACTGACTGCGTATTTAAAAATCTGCCGTATTTGCAAATATTAAAACATACATATCTCCTTCATTATAATGTCAAATTGAGTGATTCAAAAGCCTAACTTGACTAGAATTTCTCGAAAAATACATTGGAGGCATAAAAAATGAGTTTTGGGATTATTTGGTACGAGAAACGAGGAGAATAACTGACAGAAAAATATATAAAATAAGGGTTTGTTCTTTCGGTCATATTTTGAGTTGGGGGGCTCGGATTTGAGAGATTTTGGGGGCGATTTTCACCATATGAATTTGGATATGTATTGTCTACTTGTTTTTTGTTATATTTCATGAATCCATTTTCGTTTTTGGAATATGATTGATGATTTCAAAGTGAAATTGAGGGAGTTACGGTTTGAATTTTGGAAAGTTTTAGGTACGGATTTGAGGGACCAAACGCAGTCCGATTTTGATTAATTTTATATGGTTAGACTCGGGAGAGGACGACAATTTTGATTCTGCCATTTTTGACTGAATTTGAGACGTGGGCCCGGGGCTCGGGTTTTAGCCGATTTCAGATTCTTGACATATTTTGTTGTTTTTATTGTGGAATTCGATTCGTTAACCTATGTTGATGGTATTAATCTGATTATGGTTAGATTCGAAGCTTTTGGAGACCGAGTCTAGAGACGAGGGCATCCCGGAGTAGGATTTTATGCTATTGAGGTAAATAACATTTTTAACTCTGGCTTTG
The DNA here is from genome assembly GCA_005239495.1 of Nicotiana undulata. Classification (NCBI taxonomy): domain Eukaryota; kingdom Viridiplantae; phylum Streptophyta; class Magnoliopsida; order Solanales; family Solanaceae; genus Nicotiana; species Nicotiana undulata. Next base: position 46,503 of record MDKH01057709.1, on the reverse strand, counting down.
AGGGTATAAACCCGGAGAATTTGATATCGTGTGACTGTTTGGATGTGACACCCACTCTAGGTGACGAGCGTGTGGGTGTATTCTCGAGGGATGGAGACTTGGTCCGTCCCGTGAGGCATCATGGCCATCATTTGTGTTTACGTAGTTACTTGTTGTTGAACTTGTTTGCCTTCAAGTTAGAGATCATGCTTAGACTTTATTCATGCTCATATTATTTGTACTCAGTCATAGAAATTATTGTACATGTTTACCTCAGTTCTATTATTTGCTAATATGCTGTGATACTTGATGTGGGTTGTGTCCCCTTATTTGTTGATGATGGTGAGGCTAGTGAGGTACATGATTGAGTGAGACCAATGGCCTGATTGTGAGGATATTAATACCATAGCGCGTCAGTTGTTCGCGTAACACGTGAGTTGACCATGTGGGTCCAGGTATTGATACTATATCGCGTGAGTTGTCCGCGTAGCACGTGAGTTGACCGTGCAGATCCAGGTATTGATATGATGGCCTGGTTGTGAGGATATTAATACCATAGCGCGTGAGTTGTCCGCGTAGCACGTGAGTTGACCGTGCAGATCCAGGTATTGATATGATGGCCTGGTTGTGAGGATATTAATACCATAGCGCGTGAGTTGTCCGCGTAGCACGTGAGTTGATCGTGCGGGTCCATGTATTTATACCATAGCGCGTGAGTGTTCCGCGTAGCACGTGAGTTGACCGTGCGGATCCAGGTATTGATATGATAGCACGTGAGTTGTCTGTGCTTAGTGCTTGGGATTTAGGAGCCCTTCCGGAGTCTGTACACATCCTCAGTGAGCGCAGAGTGTTGAGTGTATTGAGGGTTGAGTGTATTGAGTGTTGAGTGTTGAGTGCGAGTGCTGAGTGATGGAGTGACATTGCTGTGAGGTTGCATTTTCTTTTGTTGTTGTTGCATTTATCTGTTAAATTTCTTTGTGGCATTTACTAAGTTATGGAATCTACTTGTTTATTCCTATTATTTTTAAATTGTGAAAATAAATAATTGGACTGTTTTGCTTAGCTCGTCACTACTACTCAGTTCCTTAGTTATTTCTGTTACTACTGAGTCAGTTGTACTCATACTACACCCTGCACTTTATGTGCAGATCCAGGTGAGTTGGAAGGCGGCGATCATTGAGTTTAGGTCGGCTATATGTGAAGACTGCAAGGTAGCTGCTAGCGTCCACATGACCTTGTTACTCCTTTTGTTATTTCTTCTTTTAGACAATTGTATATCTTAGTTCATAGATTTAGACGCTCATGACTTAGTGACACCCCAATGTTTGGGGTCGTTTTCGCACTTTATATTAATATTATTTAGAGTTGATTTAGTTTATGAGAACTTTAAATGTTGATATTCTTTTATTAAATTCTTAAAATCAATCAATAGTAATATTTTGGGAAGTAGACTTGCCTAGTAATACAATAGGCGCCATCACGATCATGTATGGATTTTGGGTCGTGACATTATTTCTTTATATTCTTATTTGTTTCTTAAAATTATGCCAATTGTTTATATGTTTTGTTTAGTTTTATCTATTATAATATTTCCAGTTACGCGATATTATCTATATAGTATGACCATGGGAATTATTTCCAAAAACTTCCTCATCTCAAAGATTAAATAAGTCTTATCCTTTTATATATCTCAACACTGAAATTTTTGTATTTATATATTTTTTTCTCCCTCTTTTTGGTTTCTTGTCCATGTTATTAAGTTATCCATAATTTAGAATTGTTGGTATCTTCCGCTACACTAATTATAACAATGACTTTGATTTTTCTTTTTCCTTGTAATTAAATTTTTTAACTACTTTTATTCATGTATTCTTTTATTCATTAGCTCGGACTAATTTTATAACTTATCAATAATATTTTGAGCATTATTTATTTATTATCTTAAGTTTACTTTTTACCTTACTCAAAGTATAAATACTCTCACACTATCTCCACCCCTCTTTCAATATTATTTCCTTTACTATAAATTTGATATAAGTATTTCATTTAGTATTTAATTTAATAATAAACAAAAAAAATAGAAGTGTATATGCTCATACTTTATACGTTACCAAAATCTCAAGGTAATTTTCATCTTTGGAGTTTTCTTTTTCAATTCGAAAGGTTGGATAAGTTTTTGCTTGACTTTGTTTAACGGAATAAATAGATAGAAAAATATAAACTATTATAATAATTATAATTATAATTATTATTATTATTATTATTACGTGACAAAAAAAATACATAAATTAAACATATAGCTTAACGCATATGTCGTTATTCAAGCGTACTTTATGTTCTCCTTTAATTTCAATATAGAATATTGATTTTAATTTTATTTAAATTTTCTTGTGTAATTAATTTTATAACTATCTTTATTTTAGATCTTAGAAATTAGAGGCAAAATTTAAAAGTAATATACTTTTATCCTTCTGTAGACAATAAATTGCGTCGAGAAAATAAAATCAGGATCGAAAAATATTGCAACAATCGTAGTATTTTATTTCGAATATTTGAGTGTTACAATCTCTACAAATTCTCTGATTCTACTTTTCAACGGTAAATAAAAGAGCCTTCGAGCTTAATCTTGAATTTTATTTGATTTTAATCCAAGTCCTTGAGGCTTGATCTTGATCTTGACGTATTTTTAACCCAAGGGCTTGCAGCTTGTTCTTGAATCTTCGTTTTAATCTTTTAATCCTTAGAACACTTGAATGCTTGTAGCTTTTAGAGAAATCTACAGCGTTTGATCCACAAGACTTCTCTTGCTTCTTGTTATAACTTATGGTATTTTTTTAGAGTTATGAAGACCCATATTTATAGTTGTGGGAGGGAAGAGTTATGACAAGAACAAACTCTTTCCGACCAATCAAATTGAAGTGTGACAAGGCCGCATTTGATTGGCCAGAACATATCACTTGCACATGTGGCACGAGTTCATTAGCCTTTTTAATGTGACTTGGCATGCCTTGTCATTTTGACACGTGGCATGATCTTAGTGTCTCTTCCGCTTGACTTGGCGTGCCATGTCATTTGACATATGGCATTGGGCCTCTAGGAAGATGTAACGACCCAGCCGGTCGTTTTGTGAGATTTGCCCTATTTCCCCTGTTTCAGCTTTGTCATGTGTTAATTAACCTAATTATGATGTGTTGGGTCGGTTGGTTCGGGTTCGGAGTGGTCGTGGTGAGAATTGAGACACTTAATCTCTTGAATTGGCTTAATAGTTGAAAAAGTCAATGGGGAGTTGACTTATTGGTAAACGACCTCGGAATGTAGATTTTATGGCTCGGATAGCTTTGTTAGGTGATTTAGGACTTAGGAGTGTGTTCGAAACGTGATTTTGATGTCCGACGTAGAACTAGGCTTGAAATGGCGAAATTGAGTTTTTGGCGATTTCCGGTCGGCAGTGAAAAATAGGCTATCGGGGTCGGAATAGAATTCCGTAAGTTGGAGCAGGTTTTCAGTGTCATTTTGGATTTGTGTGCAAATTTTCATGTCAATCGGACGTGTTTTGGGTGGTTTCGACATCATTGGCGAAATTTAGAAATCTCAAAGTTCATAGGCTTGAATCCGATGTGATTTTGGTATTTTGGTGTTGTTTTGAGTGTTTCGAAGGCTCGACTAAGTTTGAATAAGGTTATGGGACGTATTGGTATGTTTGGTTGAGGTCCCAAGGGCCTCAGATGAGTTTCGGGTGGTTAACAGATCCAATTTTGGACTTAAGAGTTGGCAGATTGTTGTTGGTGTGAAATGTTCTGGTGTTCTTCTATGCGATCACAAGGATATGTATGCGATCACATAGGCTTATCTGAGGCAGCAGGGTTTTTGGTCTATGCGATCACCTTTGTGGGGCCGCGATCGCGTGAGTGAGGGAGTGATGAGCAGTGCGATCGCGTGGGGAAGGCCTGCGAACGTATAAGGTTGAGGTGAGCGTGGGGCTGAGTGGTGAACTATGCGAATGCGTGGGGTGAGGACGCGATCGCGTAGAGGGGGGGTTTTCTGTGCTTCGCGAATGCGTACCTGGGAACGCGAACGCACTGAGGAAAATAGGTGCGCCTGGGCAGTGTATTTAAAAGGCCATATCCGCGACCTTTAGCCACTTTTTCACCATTTTTGGACAAATTTGAAGCTTTTGAGAGAGAGTAAAGAGGGAATCAAAGGGGAATCACTTGGAGGTAAGATTTTTGACTTCATAACTCGATTCTATGTTGATTTCTAAGTAATTAAACCTGAATTTAGTGGGATTTAAACCCAAAATTGGGGAAGTTAGGGCATGGGAATTTGGAGACTTTAATTGAGTAATTGAAGGGGCAATTGTGGTCCGATTTTGATGTTCTTGGTATGTATAGACTCGTGGGAGGGTAAGGATTTCGGTATTGTGATTTTTATCGAAGTCCGAGACGTGGGACCAGGGGTCGAGTTTGGCCAACTTCGGGATTTGTGCCTAATTGTGATAATTTTCGAATAGGTTTCGTCTCCCTAGCATATTTTGATGTTATTAATCTGGTTTTGGTAGATCGGAGCATTTGGGATCCGATTCGAGAGGCAAGAGCATCGCGTAGTTTCGGGCCGGTTTGAGGTAAGTAACGATTGTAAATCTAGACGTGAGGGTATGCCCCCGATATTTCGTATTATTTTTATAAATGAGGTGACACACATGCTAGGTGATGAGCGTGTGGGCGTGCACCGATAGGGATTGTGACTTGGTCCGTCACGTAGCGACTACTAAGCCGCGTGTTTGATTTGAAACCATATGATATCCTGTATTTTAGAGATTTATACTTTATTATGGGTTGTATGCCATGTTTGGGGCCTTGTGCCGACCTGTTTAGACCTTCAGGGGTATTTTTCCACCATTCTCACACTACTTTGGTAGAAAATTTTATGAACTCAGTCATGCTTTATACCTGTTGTTGTTATCACTGTTATCATACTGTTTTAGAATACTAAGAGGTTTTTTGGGATGGGTCCCATGAGTTGAGCTGAGTTACTCGAGTGGCTTGTGAGGATGACTGAGTGAGGCCGAGAGCTGAGTTTATGAGGATAGTTATGGATCGGGCTGCATGCCGCATCAAATATTATATGGATCGGGTTGCATGCCGCAGCGAGATATATATATTGGATCGGGTTGCACGCCGCAACAAGATATATATTGGATCGGGCTGCACGCCGCAGCGATATAGCGCTTGGGCTGTAGGAGCCCCTCCCGGAGTCTGTACATCCCTAGTGAGCGTAGTCGACTATTATGGATTGGGCTGCACGCCGCAGCGATATAGCGCTTGGGCTGTAGGAGCCCCTCCCGGAGTCTGTACATCCCTAGTGAGCGTAGTCGACTATTATGGATTGGGCTGCACGCCGCATCGAGTTACTATTATGGATCGGGCTGCACGCTGCAATGGGTTACTATTATAGATCGGGTTGCACGCCGCAGTAGGTTACTATTATGGATCGGGTTGCACGCCGCAGCAGGTTATTATAGGGATCGGGATGCGCGCCGCAGAGGTTGTTATATGATACATGTTGAGTGAGAGTGCTGAGTGTGAGCATTGACTTATGAGATTAGAGTGACGAGTGGCTGAGAGGCTTGCCCGAGAGGCTTTAATTGTGAGTGACACTGTGCCCGAGGGGCTGATATTTTTATGAAACTACTGTTTTCACTCTTCTTTACACTAAGCCTCTAATGAAAACGTTGAACAAATGTTTTATACGAGATTTAAATGAAAAATTAGAGATTTTTATGAAACATTCGGAAATGTAGATTTCTGACTCGATTAAAGTTATTTTCACCGTTGCTTATTATATGGCTTTACATGATCTTTAAATGCACGTCACCGCACTCAAGTCTTTAGTTATGGTTGTTACTTACTGAGTTGGCGTACTCACATTACTCCATGCGCCTTGTGTGAAGATTCAGGTACCGAGGCAGATCGATAGTTGATCTATCCAATTTGGAGCATTGTTCGGAGATTGTGAGGTAGCTTCTCGGCGTCCGCAACCTTACCCTTTCTCCTTCTTACTTTGTCACTCTACTTATTTCCAAGACTTGTTGTAGTAGAGAATTAGTATCAGACTGTATTGCTTCTTAGATGCTCATGACGGTTGACTCCAGATGTTGGGGCTGTGTTTTAGACATTGTTGGCTATTATTATTGTTGAAATGCTTAAGAAACGGAATTATTATGAAAAAGTAGATATTTTATGTATGAAATGGAAAACCCTTATGTTATTTTCAGTGAATTGGCTATCCTAGTATCACGATAGGCGCCATCACAATCAGTTTAGATTTGGGGTTGTGACAAGTTGGTATCAGAGCCAAGGTTACATAGGACTCAACGGTCATGAACAGGTTTAGTAGAGTCTTGTGGATCGGTACGGAGACGTCTATACTTATCTTCGAGAGGCTGCAGAACCCTTAGGAAAAATCTCACATTCTTGAATTCTTGTTGTGCGTATCCACTTATTTGGCCAAAAGCGTAACTCTTGAAATTCCTTTCATGTATTCGAATGCGCACACGAGCGCTCGGTATCAGCTGTGCATCGACGGCTTATGATTTCTATGGGTGAGATATTATTTTTAGCAGATTGATAATAGGCCAGTCTGGAGGACTTGAGCCTGGATTTTGTCTGTGGCTTGAGTGCTGGGATTTTATTTATGTGAGCACGTGTATTTGGGGACTCATATGTTCGTTTGTGTCCTTAGTGATGGGATTTTGTGACTAGATGACTACGTGGTGAGTGTGATTTGATGGTTAGATGTATTCAGGTTGTTTGATTGTGATAAAAGAATTGGTGAGAGATGTAGCAAGAACTATTGAGTATTTGATTTCTGTCTTGAGTTGACATATAGCCTCGAGTTGTGAGTGTATTGAAGGAACTCTTATGTAGTTTAGTTGTGGGGTGAATTGGATTTTCCTGTTGTGTTCTGAGTTCCTGGTGATGTCTTTTAAGCTGACCAATGCCCCATCAACGTTCATGTATTTGATTAACGGTGTATTCAGTCGTGTTATAACTCCTTTGTTATTGTATTCATTGATGGCATCCTGGCGTACTCATGTGGCCAGGAGTAGCATACTCAACATTTGAGGATGGTATTATAAGGATTCAGGGAGGAGAAGCTCTATGCAAAGTTCTCCAAGTGTGAATTTTGGCTCAATTCAGTAGCATTATTGGTGGTGTCCAGTGAGGGTATCCATGTGGTCAGACGAGTGTGGGGTAGAGCTTTCAGAAGCTCAAGATTTCTTTGACCACAGCTCCAGTGTTAGTTCTGTCATTGGCTTCAGGTTCTTATACCACATATCTTGATGCCTCGAGGATAGACATTGGTTATGTTTTAATGCAGAAGGGTGTAGTGATTGCGTGATAGTTATGATTTTTGGAAGGGTACAGAGATGGTATCAGTTGAGGCTAAGCAGGCGGGGTTATCTCCCGCGGGGTGTTCTGAGGTTGTGTGACCTTTAGGTGGTTTTGTAGCAAGCCCTATTTTTTCAGTAATTGATATATGTTGCAATTTCAGTTAGGTCGCTTGTGAGTTGGCATTGACTGTTACAATGATGAATGCGAGATTTGCATACGATTTGGGATATTAGATGGTTTGTGTCATATGAGCTTTTGAAGGATTTAGTTGAATCTCACTACAGTATGGTGGCAGTGATAGCGTATGGGCATTGTGAGTTATTGTTTGCCTTGATCCTTGGCTTTGATCTAAGTGGGGGAGTCTGTTAATGATTAGTTGATTGCACGATTATGTGTTGTGTTGGTTTCGGTTCGAGGTATATTGGTGGATCAGTTATGACCTGCATAGGTGGAGTCTGGGAATGACTCGAGTAATGGGAATTCTTCAATACAGGTTGTAATGTACTCTATGGGTAGATAGGTTTATCGAATGATTAAGTTGTAATTGTAAAAGGTGTAGTGTGTGCAATGTATGAACTTGCTTATTGTTTTAAGTGTGGGATTACTTCCTAGTATGTTGGTGTGCAAACGGGCCCAGGTCATCCTGTCTTCTTGATCAGTGTAATCGATATTTGTGTAGAGTGGATGACTCTCGAGAATGGATCTGATGGATTCAAGGTTATACATAACAATTGGGAATCTTCAAGGTGTGTATTTGGCTAGAACTGAGATTTACGTTGAAGGGTGTCAAGACTTGTGACATTTTTACATTATCATGGATTCTACATATCAGTATCAAGAATGTGAAGATAGTGGCTTTAGACTCGCATGAAGTCTCCTCAGGGTAAGTATTTTGAATATGGTACTCTTGGGGATATTTGAGAGAGTATTCAGCGGCTTACGAGCCTTAGACGGTACGGTCTTATGCTTGGGTCTCGTGTGGTGAGTCTAGGTTGAGAATTGCGGTATTATGGCTAGGAGAAGTATCAATTCGAAGGCAAGTCAGAAGGAACTTGGATAAATAGGCTAGCGTTGTAGTAGGTCAGATCGACATGGTAAGGGATATGATCAGTTCTTTGGGTGTTTATGAGGCAATGAGTTTTTACAGGTGTTTCTTAGCAATGCTCTTGAGTTTTGGTAACCTGCGTAGCTTGGTTGAGTTATAAGGATTCAATCCTGACGGTTTAGTGTTGTACAAATGGGATTCAGATAGTTCCAGATAGTTTCTACCACGGTTAGAGATGTATATTTTCTATTGGCATGAGGTGCAGGTGATGTATAGTGCTTTTGCTTCTAAATGGGATCAAATGGAAAGTTATTGGCTAGTTGGATACGTAGTTGCTTGTGGCTCGGAAGGGATCATGAAGTTCTCATATTTATCATAGGATGGCATGGCGTATGCGGTAGGTTGTGTAGAGTTGATATTTTGCATATGTGAGGTCACAGTTCAGTTTTGGAAGGAAGGTAAAAAATTCTTAGGCAACATTGGCAATTTCAGATGACTGGATAGATGATATCACTATTGTATGGCTTGATGAGGGTATACATTTCATAAAGGGCAATGTGCAGAGTTAAGGGTGCTTCATTGGTATTGCGACGCTCTCTGGTTGGATCGACTGCTTATATTCAAGGTTGCTTGGTGACACGGAAGAATTATAGGGGTATCCATCGTGGAATGATTGAGTATTAGGGATGTGTTATATATTCGAACGGTGGAGTTGAGATCAGATATGGTAATTTGTGCACTTCATGGACTTCGAGACAGAGAGTTCTAATAAACAGATTATTTTGTGATGGTGAACTGTGAGGATGCGAGCAAAGCTAGTAAGATGTTAGTAAATGCCATGATTCAGTCATTGTGAACCTTCAGAGAGTGATCTATCTATTGTGGGTGACCAGAGTTGATTTAGGGTTATTGGTAGGCCCAATATGGGTATGTGTTCTGCACCAGGTCAGAATTGTTGACTCCGAATGGCTATTGTTGAGGGACGTACCATTCGATTGTCATTGAGTTTATTCATATTCTGGAGTGATCTATGAGTTACCCTTCGGCGTTGCGAGGAGTGGTGATTGTTGGGTATATGCACATATGGTGCGGATTTATTTGGGCTTTATAGCAGGATTTGAGTAAGGTAAGTAATTGGGTATTGCGGGATTGCAACGTATTGGTTATGTTCTTTGTGATTCGTGTGGCATGGTATCGTCTGATTCCCCCGTGGTTATGGCAATTCCGTTTGATTACTTGATGTCGAATTGCGCATGGTTATTGATTTTGAGCAAGGTGGCTTGAAGTATTTCATGTGGACCAGCATTTGGATGAGATCATGCAATGTAGCGGAGTTATGTGAAGGTATGATCATTGGTGTCATATTTGTGTGTTTTGATTTTTACGATGTGTGCTAGGCTCTTAGCATGGTGTTGTGATGGTAATTGTTAATGGCAAGATAGTCCTATCGTGTGAATCTTTTCTATGATATGAGTTTGCGGGGTGTTGCTACTGAGTGCACGAGTTGCATAGGTTATGGCTTTGGATTGTATTGATGCGTTATGTCATCAGAGGGGTCATGTTGGATGATAAGAGGTCATTGGGCCTAGAATGAATATTACTAGAGTTGGCTACGACATGGTTGGAAGAATGATATCAGAAGTTGGCTTAGAAATTTGCTATAGTTCCTATCGGGGAAAGAGGGATCCCCATGATTAGCGGATCAGACGAATGGTTGCTAGTTTCTACGCGTTTCTTTCATCATCGCCGACATATGAAAGTGTTAGAGCGAGGCATTGTTTGATAAGAGGTTACGTACTGGTATTGGGTTATTTTGAGTAGCTATTGTGATTAGGAGTTATCGCTATGAGTGTTTGAGTCATGCGGTATATTATGTGATTACATCTTGGGCTACGGATATGGCTCGATACAGCGTATTCAGACTCATTCAGTTTATAGTTGTGGAATTTTGATCTTGTAAATTATTTCAGAAGTGGAAACTTGGTTATAAGGTTTATGGGTCAGGTTGGATTTCGAAATTTCCACTGTGTTGTGCTATTGGACCTATATGGGATAGGGTGACTTAGAATCACCCCCGGATGTGTGCATGGTAGGTTTCACGACAATTTTGATGATTTTTGGAACAACTCTGGCACGTTCGAGGACGGACGTATGTTTTAAGTGGGGGAGAATGTAACGACCCGACCGGCCGTTCCATGAGATTTGCCCTGTTTCCCCTGTTTCAGCTTTGTCATGTGTTAATTAACCTAATTATGATGTGTTGGATCAGTAGGTTCGGGTTCGGAGTGGTCGTGGTGAGAATTGAGACACTTAGTCTCTTGAATTGGCTTAATAGTTGAAAAAGCAAATGAGGAGTTGACTTGTTGCTAAACGACCTCAGAATGTAGATTTTATGGCTCGGATAGCTTCATTAGGTGATTTGGGACTTAGGAGTGCGTTCGGAACGTGGTTTTGATGTCCGTAGTAGAACTAGGCTTGAAATGGAGAAATTGAGTTTTTGGCGATTTTTGATCGGCAGTGAAAAATAGGCTATCGGGGGTCGGAATGGAATTTCGGAAGTTGGAGCAGATTCGTAGTGTCATTTGGATATGTGTGCCAATTTTCAGGTCAATCGGACGTGTTTTGGGAGGTTTCGGCATCATTGGCGAAATTTAGAAATCTCAAAGTTCATAGGCTTGAATCCGATGTGATTTTGGTGTTTTAGCATTGTCTTGAGTGTTTCAAAGGCTCGACTAAGTTTGAATAAGGTTATGGGTATGTTGTATGTTTGGTTGAGGTCCTGAGGGCCTCGGGTGAGTTCCGGGTGGTTAACGGATCAAATTTTGGACTTAAGAGTTGGCAGAGTTTTGCTGGTGTGAAATGTTCTGGTGTTGTTCTATGCGATCGCATAGGTATGTATGCGATCACATAGGCTTATCTGAGGCAACATGGTTTTTGGTCTATGCGATCGTCTCTGTGGGGCCGCGATGGCGTGAGTGAGTGATGAGCAGTGCGATCGCGTGGGGAAGGCCTGCGAACACATATGGCTGAGGTGCGCGTGGGTCTGAGTGGTGAACTGTGCGAACGCGTGGGGTGAGGACGCGATCGCGTAGAGGGGGGTTTGTCTGTGCTTCGCGAACGCGTACCTGGGAATGCGAATGCAGTGAGGAAAATAGGGGCGCCTGGGCAGTGTATTTAAAAGGCCATATCCGTGACCTTTAGCAAAATTTCACCCTTTTTGGACGGATTTGAAGCTTTTGAGAGAGATTAAAGAGGGAATCAAAGGAGAATCACTTGGAGGTAAGATTTTTGACTTCATAACTCGATTCTATGTTGATTTCTAAGTAATTAAACCTGAAATTAGTGGGATTTAAACCCAAAATTGGGGAAGTTAGGACATGGGAAATTGGAGACTTTAATTGAGTAATTGAAGGGGCAATTGTGGTCCGATTTTGATGTTCTTAGATGTATAGACTTGTGGTGGATAAGGATTTCAGTTTTGTGTTTTTTATCGAATTCCAACACGTGGGCCGGGGGGTCGGGTTTGGCCAACTTCGGGATTTGTACCTAATTGTGATAATTTTTGAATGGGTTTCGTTTCCCTGGCATGTTTTGATGTTATTAATCCGGTTTTGGTAGATTCATAGCATTTGAGAGCCGATTCGAAAGGCAAGAGCATCGCGAAGTTGTTTCAGGCCGGCTTGTGGTAAGTAACGATTGTAAATCTAGACCTGAGGGTATGAAACTCCGCTATTTCGTATTGTTTTTTGTAAATGAGGTGACGCACATGCTAGGTGACGAACGTGTGGGTGTGCGTCGATAGGGATTGTGACTTGGTCCGTCCCGTAGCAACTACTAAGCCGCGTGTTTGATTTGAAACCATATGATATCCTGTATTTTAGAGATTTATACTTTATTATGGGTTGTATGTCATGTTTGGGGCCTTGTGTAGACCTGTTTATACCCTTAGGAGTATTTTTCCACCATTCTCACACTATTTTGATAGAAAAATTTATGAACTTAGTCATGCTTTATACCTATTGTTGTTATCACTATTATCACACTATTTTAGAATACTAAGAGGTACTTTGGGCTGAGTCCCGTGAGTTGAGGTGAGTTGCCCGAGTGGCTTGTTGTAACGACCCGACCAGTCGTTTTGACCAATTTCACTTTGCTAAGTTGTTTATGGGCATGAGTAGCTCCGTATGATGTGTTTTAACTTATGTGAATCGTTGGTTTTGGTATTTAAGGTTATCCGGAATTGATTTGGGAGAATGGTCTCAACTAGAAGCTCTAATTTTGAAAGGTTTGACCAAGTTTTTGACTTTTGAATAAACGAATTCAGATTTGAATTTTTATGATTCGGTTAGTTTCGTTGGGTGACTTTAGACTTAGGAGTGTGTCCGAAATATAATTTGGAGGTCCGTGGTAGAATTAGGCTTGAATTGACGAAAGTTATAAATTTAGAAGTTCTTAAGCTTGAATCCGAGGTTGAATTGGTGTTTTGGTGTTGTTTTGGGTGTTCCAAAGGTTCGACTAAGTTCAAGTTATGTAATGGGACTTGGTAGTATGTTCGTACGGGGTTTTGAGGAGCTCAGGTGAGTTTCGGATAGGTTTGGGCTGCGTTGTGCTCGTTTTTCTTATGTTTCGACATCGTTTCTTCAAGCATAAATGATATCATATTTAACAACTGAGCTCCAATTTCTGTTTTGAATGTAGCGTTAGATCCATATCATAATTACGGACATGTAGCAAAAAGAATCGAGGAATTTGGACATCGTATGAGGATTTTATGGTCATTTTACCAAGGCTGCCATATATTTCAAGTTAATTACGAAATTGTCAGTGACGACGTATTAAAAATCTGCACTATTTGCAAATATTAAAACCTATATATCTCCTTCATTACAAGGTCAAATTGAGTGATTCAAAAGCCTAAATTGACTAGAATTTCACAAGAAATCCATTGGAAGTATAAAACGCGAGTTTAGAGATTGTTTGACACGAGAATCGAGGTAGAATAGCTGGAGAGAAATATACAAAATAAGGGTTTGTTCTTTCGGTCATATTTTGAGTTGGGGAGCTCGAATTTGGGCGATTTTGGAGGCGATTTTCACCATATGGATTGGGGTAAGTATTCTCTACTGGTTTTTCTTCTTATATTTCATGAATCTATCTTCATTTTTGGGATTTGATTGATGATTTCAAAGTGAAATCGAGGGATTAGGGCTTGAGTTTAAGAGACCTTTTAGAGGTGATTTGAGGGGTCAAACGGACTCTGATTTCAAAGTTATTTATATGTACAGACTCATGAGATGATGAAGAACATTTTGATATAAAGTTTGTCGAGTTCCGAGATGCGGGCCCGGGGGGTCAGGTTTGGACTAATTTCGGGTTTTGTGCATAAAGTCGATATTTTTGATTGGGTTTTCTTCCCTTAGCATATTTTGATGTGAGGAATCTGAATTTGATAGATTTGGAGCACTCGGAAGTTGATTCGAGGGGAAAATGCATTGCGGAGTAGCTTTTCGGGCTAGTTTGAGGTAAGTAATGTCTTTAAATCCTGTCCTGAGGGTATGAAACCCAGTACTTTGCATCCTTTCACGATTTTGGAGTGACGCACACACTGGATGACGAGTGTGGGGCGTGCACGAATTGGAAATTTGGAAAAATGTTCCTTTAGGCAACTATTGAGTTGCGAAACTGCATTTAAAGTATATGGTTATTGGTATTACTATGTTTTGTTATACTTGGGTTGTAAGCCATGTTTGGGGCCTAGTGCCGATCTGTTTTAACCCCTTGGGGGATATTTTACCGATATTCCTCATATTGAAACTATGATTTTACACTTGATCTTTCTTGTGAAATTGTTGACACTCCTATTTGATGATATTACTATTTCTTGAAATGAAATACTGTTTTGGGTCGAGAACCCTGTTTATTTATGTCCCGAGTGGCATGTTGATAGTGTCTGGCTGAGTGAGGCCGAGGGCCAATATTGTGAGGATGTTATGATATGAGAGAGGTCGAGTGCCTGAGAGTGATTGATGCCATGATTTGGCTTGTTTATAGCGCTTGGGCTGAAGGAGCCCCTCCGGAGTATGTACACACCCCCAGTGAGCGCAGGTACCTACTGAGTGCGAGTGCCGAGTGACAAGTGATTGGGAGGTATGAGTGACTGTGAGGTGCTGAGTGACTGTTATTGAGTGATGGTGATGTGCTGAGGGAATATTTATGAGTGATGATTATGGCCTGAGGGGCAGTTTTATGATGATATTTTACTGAGTTTTGATTGTGATTCACTTCATTTTTCATACTGATATTTTCGGGAGTTTTACTGAAAAATATTGGAAAATATACTTGTTTCAAAGGATTTTCACAAAAACTGGTTTTCGAACTTATGTACACTTTATTGAGCCTTGGCATTTTACTGTTTTGTGGATTGGTGTATATGTTGTTGTGTGTTTCTTATTCTTCAGACTGTGATTTATTTTCATTACTATCGAGTTGGAGTACTCATCATTACTCCCTGTACCTAGGAATATTTATGAGTGATGATTATGGCCTGAGGGGCAGTTTTATAATGATATTTTACTGAGTTTTGATTATGATTCACTTCATTTTTCATACTGATATTTTCGGGAGTTTTACTGAAAAATATTGGAAAATATACTTGTTTCAAAGGATTTTCACAGAAACTAGTTTTCGAACTTATGTACACCTTATTGAGCCTTAGCATTTTACTGTTTTGTGGATTGGTGTATATGTTGTTGTGTGTTTCTTATTCTTCATACTGTGATTTATTTTCATTACTACTGAGTTGGAGTACTCATCATTACTCCTTGTACCTCTGTGTACAGGTCCAGGTACTGGTACTGAGCGGTAGCCATTTGAGTCTGTACGGCGCCTGCATTTGGGATATCGAGGTAGCTGTCCAGCGTCCACAACATCTATATTCCCTTTCCTATTTTGTACATAGTTCTTCATTCCGAGATTATGAATTATGATAGTAGTATTCCTAGATGCTCATGACAAATTGACTCCGGGTCTTGGGGACGTTGTAGACTATTGGCCTAATTGTTTTGTTTAAAGATTTCAAAATTTATATGCGTATTATGAATTGTTGAAAATAAATTGAGATATTTGAAAAGAAAAATGTGAAAATCGTTAGTGTTGGCTAGCCAAGTATTAATGCTTGATACTCACCAACATTGTTGGAACAGAGTTTTGTCAAGGTGAAAGAGTAGGGCAAGACTTCACCTTGGGTAGTGACAAGTACTACGCCAACACTAGCTCCCCCATGATGCGCAACACCATCAAAGTACATATTCCATGGAGGTTGAACTTCAATGGCCATTGCGTCCTCATCAGGTAGTTCGTCAGTTAGCTCCCAGTCATCAGTATCGGATCATCTGCCAAGAAGTCTTCCAATGGTTGTCCTTTTACAGCCTTTCGAGGGATGTACAAAATCTCGAATTATTGAAATTGGAGATACCATTTCGCTAGTCGATCACTAAGAACAGGTTTTGACATCACGAACTTGATTGGATTTGCTTTAGAAACAAGACATACAACATGAGCATGAAAGCAGTGCTTCAACTTTTGAATTGAGAAGACTAACGCCAAACACAACTTTTCAATTGGCGAATAATTCAGCTCGTTTGGTGTCATCATCCTGCTCAAGTAGTAAAGAGAGTTTTCTTTCCCCTCACTATTTTCTTGGGCCAATAGTGCTCCAACAGACCTTTCTTGTGCCACAATGTATAGTATCAATGGCTTTACATGTATATGAGCTGCTAAAATTGGAGGCTTCATCAAGTAAGTTTTGATACTTCCAAAGGCATTGCTACAAGCTTGGTCCCACTTGAAAGGAACACCTTTCTTCATGAGGCGACTAAATGGTTGGCACCTTCCAGCTAGGTTCGAGATGAATCTTCTAAGGTATGCTAGCTTTCTTTGCAGACTTTTCAATTCATGAATATCCCGAGGCTCATGCATTTTCAAAATGGCATCCACTCTAGCTTGATCAATTTCGATCCCTCGGTGTAGGACAATGAAACCAAGGAACTTTCCATAAGTAACTCCAAAGGCACATTTCAATGGATTCATCCTAAGTTGGTACCTCCGGAGCAACTCAAATACCATTCTCAAGTCTTTCAAGTGGTCGCCCTTCTCTCTTGACTTTACCACCAAGTCGTCACCATAGAATTCAACATTCTTGTGGAGAAGATCGTCAAAAATAGTCTGCATATCCCTTTGGTAAGTAGCACTAGCGTTCTTCAAGCCAAAAGGCATTACATTATAGCAATAAATACCCTTGAGGATGCGGAATGCAATACGCTCTTCATCTTTTAGTGCTATGCGAATTTGGTTATATAGCTCGACGAACCATCCATGAAAGACATTGCCTCGTAACCAATAGTAGCATCGATCATCAGCTCTAGAATAGGAAGCGAGAACTCATCTTTGGGACATGCATTATTGAGATCCCTGAAGTCAACACATACTCGAATCTAGCCATTCTTCTTCCTTACTGGGACAATACTTGAAACTCATGTTGGGTATTTGACTTCCCGAATAAATCCAGCTTCAATGAGTTTGTTAACTTCCGTTTCAATCAAGGGAACCAAGTCCGGCCAAAAGCGCCTTTGGGCTTGTTTAACAGGGCGATCACCATTCTTGACGGCAAAGTGATGGACTGCTACTTTCGGGTCCAAGCTAGGCATCTCTCTGTAGCTCCAAGCAAAGACATCCCTGAACTCCGTGAGTAACTCAATATAAGTGCTTTCTTCATCAACTTTTAGTAAAGCACTTAGGTAGGTGGGTCTTGGTTCTTCATCAATGCCAATGTTAACTTCTTTTAAGACATCAACCGTTGCCTTCACCCATTCTTCAAGTTCCGGGGGAGCATTCATCAAGTAAGTTTTGATACTTTCAAAGGCATTGCTACAAGCTTGGTCCCACTTGAAAGGAACGCCTTTCTTCATGAGGCGACTAAATGGTTGGCACCTTCCAGCTAGGTTCGAGATGAATCTTCTAAGGTATGCTAGCTTTCCTTGCAGACTTTTCAATTCATGAATATCCCGAGGCTCAGGCATTTTCAAAATGGCATCCACCTTGGCTTGATTAATTTCGATCCCTCGATCACCATTCTTGATGGCAAGGTGATGGACTGCTACTTTCGGGTCCAAGCCAAGCATCTCTCTGTATCTCCAAGCAAAGACATCCCTGAACTCCTTGAGTAACTCAATATAAGTGCTTTTTTCATCAACTTCTAGTAAAGCACTTAGGTAGGTGGGTCTTGGTTCTTCATCAGTGCCAATGTTAACTTATTTTAAGGCATCAACCGTTGCCTTCACCCCTTCTTCAAGTTCCGGGGGAGCATCTTTCGCATCTTTATCTTCTTGAGGGTCCCCATCGTTGAAGGATATGTGATAACACGGTGAAACATCATCCAATTTCTCATCATCCTTCATTAGAGATAAAACACCATGCTCGCTTTGTGCAGTAATATGATACGAAGAACCCACACTTTATTCGTCTTCACGTGCTTGTAGACCATAGTGTATGGCTTCACCTTCAGTACTTCATCACAAGAAACCATGACTTTTGTTTGTCACTTCATTCTAGAAGGAACCAAACTTTGGAAATCTTTAGATATCTTCTGAATTTTGGGCGAAACGGGTGTTCTTGTATTTCGGTAATTTCTATGAAACTTATTCCCCTTCTTTAATTGACCCAATCTCTCAAATACGGAAGTTCTCATAGTTGATTTTCCAAGTCGATCAAATATAAAAGGCATGTTAGAAGCGACAGATTCATCTTCTACAGTGATATAATTGCTGCTCGCCCTTCTTATGAAGATGCGCACTAGTGATGATTTCTTGTATCCCAAACCTTCACGTGGTTGCCTCATCGCAGCTTCTGATGGGAGCTTCCCTAACTTTGACGACTCATTGGGTTGTATCCAGCTTTTGCAAATAACTTATAAGCGTTAGGATCAAAACCTTCATCTGTTCGCTTTGTAAGGAGTTCCACATTCTGCAAACTATTTTGGGCTACAAACCCTGTAAGCAGCTTCGAGGACAACTTGTTGCCTCAATTCGTTTTACTGAAAGAGTTAACTCCTTTAGCATGTTGATTTGGAGATTAGATGACTCGCTCTCGTCTTTCTTCCTTTTAGGGACATATTGGGCGCGTGACGTACGTTCTTGCTATAAGACACCATATCCCCTCTATGAGATTTATTCGTGTTGGGTTGTACCTCCTCAGTAACAACTTTGGCTTTACCAACAATTGCCTCAGCTCTTTTAGTTATGGGCTCATCATTCTTGATTTTAAAGCCATCATCAAATTTTAGCTCCTTCACAATGCGATTCTTCAAGTAGAACTTTGCATCGGTGCAGTGTGACTCTGCCTCGGTGAATGGCTCATCATCAACAACTATTTTCTTCTCGACTTCGCGCTTGTAGTATTTGAAACATTGATGGTAGGTAGATGGAACCACTTTTTCTCGTGTATCTAAGGCCTTCCAAGCAGGACGTTGTACGAAGTCTTTGCATCGATCACATGCAGCCATGCACTTGATTACATATCTTCAATAGTGATTCCCAACCTGATCGCGCCTATGGATATTTCCCCCCCTTGGTTGAATCCTTGGATCATCACATGACTTTCTGAGAGTTCATTCATGAGAATAACAAGTTCTTTCACAGTGTGAATTGGCAAAATGTTCACTGAGGATCCTCCATCAACCAAAATTCGATTTACCCTTTCATCACGCATATAGACAACCAGGTTCAATGGGCGGTTATGACTAGTGTCACCTAGCAGAAGATTGTCATTTGTGAACGTGACTTTTTCCTCACAAACATTAACTTCTTGAGGAGTTGACTCAATAAGCTTTTCCTATGATGGTGCCAATGGTAGGTCGTCACTCTTTTATTTCCCTTCGTCAGTATAGCAACAAGAGGCATCAATACCCCCATGGGAAATCTTCGTGCATAACAAACTTGGTAAAAACTCCTCCAAGGTCATTGGATGTCGTGGATTTTGAGGGTGGTGCACCTCCACTTTCGCTTTCTTTACATGCTTAACTGGATTCCATATCCTAGGTATTTTCACCATAATGTTCCTTGTTGGTTGTTCCATTGATTCTTTTTGTGGGATCCTTTTGTGGTGCCTACGGCGAGTCCAACGTCCAACCTTCATCATCCTCAGGTTGACCGTCTTCAACTTTGTAGTTCTCCAGTAATTCTTCATCTTTACTTTCTTTAAAACTACATAATTCGTCTGGACTGAATGAGACAAATGTGATAGAGACTTGGTTTGCGCTTGCTTTCTCATCTTCAAGCATGATCTTCTTTTCACGAGCCAAGTCCATAACTTTGTCCTTGAAGACAAAGCACTTCTCCAGAGGGTGGATCACAAGTCGATGATATTTGTAGTAATTGGGTCATCAATATTTCCAGCTTCATTTGGTCGCTTCATCTCCCGAAGCTCAATGAGATTTAATTCTTCAAAAATAGCTGGCACATCAGAATCCAAAAATGGGTACTCTTTCTCTTGCATTTCTTTTAGAGTCAACTTTCCACTTGGCTTATCTTGAAACAAAGTGGATTTTATACTCTGCTTCTTGCTCACCTTCGTCGTGAACTTCACAAGTGATGTGTTGACATTCTTAGCTTCTTTATTTTCAGATCATGGTACAAACTTGCTCCATTTTCCGACTCCTTGCTTGTCGTTCTCTTTGCGAGGTTTATAGATGGGCATCCTTTCATTTCCAGTGGAGGCCATGCTCAACTCCATGTCATGGGCACGAGTTGCAAGTTCTTAAAATGTGCTAGGCTTGATACCTTGCAAGATGTAGCGCAATACACAATGCATACCTTGGATGCACATCTCTATGCCAGAAGCTTCACTAAGCCTGTCTTTACAGTTGAGTCTTGCATTCCTCCAACGATTGATAAAGTCGATAACTGGTTCACTCTTCCATTGACGAGTATTTGTGAGTTCTATCATACTCATAATACGTCTCGTGCTATAAAAGCGATTGAGGAATTCTTGCTCTAGTTGATCCCAGCTATCAACAGATCCAGCCTCGAGGTCCGTGTACCAATCAAAAGCATTTCCTTTTAATGAGCGGACAAATGCTTGACGAGGTAATCTCCATAAGCCCCAGAATTGTTGCATGTCTCAACGAAGTACGCCACATGTTGCTTTGGATTGCCTTTGCCATCAAACTGTTGAAATTTTGGAGGTTGATAGCCAACATGCATCTTCATCATATCGATCCTTGAAGTGTACGGATTTGCATAGGTAAAGGAGGACTTGGAAGTGGCTTCATATTTGCTTTTTATAATCTCTTCAATGAACTCCTTTAGTTGATTGATTGCAATCATCCATTCCGAAGAGACTAAAATTTCCTTAGTGGATGCAACTTGTTTTGGGTGAGGATCAATCTCTTGAACTTCTGGGAGTTTGTCAGGTGCATGGGTGGATTCTTCTTCCATCAAGATTCCCACCCTGTCTGTTAGCTTGTCAATTTTAGCATCTTGATTTTGCATGCATTTGGTCAAGCCATCGATTGCTTCCGTCAAGTTTGCCAACTGCTCCTCCACATATGAAGTGTTTGTCACCATGGCTTGCATGATTGTTGTGGACGATGGAGAGTAGCATGGATTTTCACACAGATTGATTCTTGATTTGCTCATGCTATGTAACGACCCGACCGGTCGTTTTGCGTTATCGGACCCCGTTCCCCTAGATGAAACTTCCCATAGCGACTTATTGTGATTTATGACTTGAGGGGACGGGTGGTTCAGGATTCGAAAGTGTTTAGAGTGGTATAGGAACACTTAGTTCCTTAAGGTTGGCCTTTTTGGCCAAGTTTGACTTCGGTCAACATTTTGAATAAACGACCTCGGAATCGAGTTTCGACGGTTCCGGTTGTAACGACCCAGTCGGTCATTTTGAAAGTTAGCGCCCTGATCTCCAAATAACTGCTTCTCCCATGCCTTATTATGTTAATGGAACTTGTCGGAGCGTTGAGCAGTGAAATTCGGAGTGATTTTGGCCATATAGTCCTTTAAGGTGAATTTTAACCTTAGAAATTGAGCCGTAGCTAGAGCTGTGTGAGGATGGATCCAGAACGGAATTCCGTCGGCTTCGTTAGCTCCGTTGAGTGATTTTGAGGTTAGGAGCATGTTCGGAATGTATTTTCGAGGTCGGGTGTAGATTTAGGCTTGAATTGGCGAAAGTTAGAATTTCAGCGATTTCGGCCGATAGGTGAGATTTTGATATCAGACTTGGAATGGAATTCCGAAAGTGATAGCAGGTTTGGAATGTCATTTATGACTTGTGTTAAAAATTTGAGGTCATTCAGACGAGTTTTGACGTGTTTCGGCGTCGAATGTGAATTCTTGAAAATTCTTAAGTTCTTAGGATTCAATATAAGCATAATTGATGATTTTGATGTTATGGGATGTGTTTTTAAGGCCCGACCAAGTTTGAATGAGGTATTCGGGTCAGTTGGTAAGTTTGGTTGAGGTCCCGGGGGCCTTGGGGTTGTTTCAGATGCTTAACGGGAGAGTTGGAAACTTAACAAAATTGTTGAACCAGGCTTTCTTCTAGTGTTTCGCACCTGCGAGGGATTTTCCGCAGGTGCGGCCGGCCTGGTCGCAGGTGCGGTTGTTGAGTCGGGTGGCCAGAGGTCGCAGGTGAGACCTGGGTTCGCAGGCGCGGGACCGCAAGTGCGACCAAACGACCGCAGGTGCGGCCCCAGGTGATCTTAAGTGATTCCTGCACTTGCGATAGAATTTTCTGAAGGTGCGGCACCGCAGGTGCGACTAAAGGGACCGCAGGTGCGAGATCCCTGTGTTGTTTATTCCAAAATCCGAGGGTTTGAAATTCATAAGTCTAAAATCGTTTGAGAGCTCGGGAATTGGCGATTTTCAGTGGGTTTTGAAGAGAAGGATCATAGGTAACATTTTCTAATCCTAATTCATTGTTAGACCATTAACCCACATCGTTTTCCTTAATCTAATTAACAAAAATGGGTGAAAAACCATGCAAACTTGATGAAACTCTCCCAACCAAAAAGCTGTGAATTTAGGGAGTTTTTGATATCAGATTTCGATGATTCTTGTCCGAGTGATTTTGTGAGTGAATGGGTGTCCGAAAAAATATAACTTCATCCGATTCCGAGACGTGGGCCCGAGGGGCATTTTGGTCAAAATTTCTAATTTCGCGTATGAGCTTTGAATTAATTAGTTATTGTGATTTCTTGAAATGATATTTACCTTATGCAATCAAATTGAATAGATTTGGGCCACCCGGAGTTGGATACTCGTGGAAAGAGCGTGATTATTGGTTGATTAGCACCGTTGAGATAAGTGGCTTGCCTAATTCTTTGTTGGGGAATTTCCCTTAGGCATTTATAACTAATTTTTGATATAAAAACCCCGTGTGCGTGAGGTGACGAGTACGTGCACGAGATATTTTCACCAATTCCATTGTTTCCTTCTAAGACATACTTCATCTTCAATTCCTATTATTCCCGTTATTGACTTAAGATTTTATCAAGTCAAACAATTTTACGCTGTTTTCCACTCGTTAGTATTACTTGAAATTAGTTTAAGTAAAGTTACTCTATATTTGCCAACTATTTTTCCTAAACCTTTGAATTACGCTATGTTTGAAATACGCCTCGCATTTCATATTTACATTGGTACTGCGGGCTATGATCTGAGACTTTCCCTTGCATTGTATTGCATATTTACATTGGGACTGCGGGCTGAGACCTAAGACTTTTCCCTGCATTGCATCACATATTTACATTGGGACTGCGGGCTGAGACCTGAGACTTTCCCTTGCATTGCATTGCATATTTACATTGGGATTGCGGGCTGAGACCTGAGACTTTCCCCTGCATTACATTGCACGACTATCTGCTGATTTATATGCTGTGCAGAACTGAGATTTAATACATTCGTTCTTTCCGGTTCACTTTACTTCCCGTTAATTATTACTGCTTTACTTAACCATTAATTATATCTGTTTTTTTTGTAAACTCAGTAGAGCCGCAACCTGACCTCGTCACTACTTGACTGGGGTTAGGCTTGGCACTTACTGAGTACCGAATGTGGAGTACTCACGCCCTTCTGCGCATGTTTTTCCCATGTGCAGATCCAGGTACCGGCGCACTGTTCTGGAGTTAGTAGAGTAGCAAATCTTTGGGAGACTTTGAGATCTTTCTGCAGCATCCGCAGAGCTTCCGACTCCCCCTCCTATCTTAGCATAGTTATAGTTCGTATATGAGACTACACTTTCATTTCTAGTTTTGTACATTGAGCCATAGAGTTTAGCTTGGGATGTTGTAGATATTCTGGGTATGGGGCGAAGTAAGCTGTAAATGCCGAGCGACATTGAGTATTAGTATTGTTTTATGTTATTTTTCCTCTGTTTTGCCTCGTGTACTCTTAATTCAATTGAATGTTTAGGCTTACCTAGTCATCTAGACTAGGTGCCATCACGAACCCGTTCCGAGGGAAAATTGGGTCGTGACAAGTTGGTATCAGAGCGTCTAGGTTCATAGGAGTCACAACATCACAAGCCGGTTTATTAGAGTCTCGCGGGTCGGTGCGGAGACATCCGTACTTATCTTCGAGAGGCTATGTAACTGTTAGGAACCATCCTACTTCTTGGAATCTCTTCTCGTATCGGTTATTGTTACCAAAAAATTCTTAAACTCTATTTTATTCTTGCTTACAGATGGTTCGCATTCGCATCGGACGTACTGGCGATCAGGCACCCGATCCCCCAGCCAGAGTCACCAGAGGCAGGGGCCGGGGCAGAGGACGAGCATGTGGTGCAGCCTGAGCATCGGCTAGAGCGGAGGCAGAGGATCCCCCAACAACCTTAGTTGGAGGGGCGCCGGAGGTTCCTACTATTACTCCAGCCCTCGAGGAGACTTTAGCTCAGTTCATGAGTGATTTCAGTACTCTGTCTCAGGCGGGACTACTTCCGTTAGCCCTAGCTACATCCTAGGCCGGGGGAGGGACACAGACTCCCACAGCCCGTACTCCTGAGCAGAGGGTTCACATGGGGCAGGTTCCAGAGTATATCCCTATGCCTCCAGCAGTTCCAGTTCAGCATGAGGCTAGAGCAGCTGCATCTAAGCAGCTTCGTCTTGAGAGGTACAAGAAGTACCACCCACTTGAGTTCAGCGGATTAGCTTCAGATGACGCTCTGGGTTTTCTTAAGGAGTGTCATCGCATTCTCTGCACTATGGGTATCGTGGAGACGAGTGGAGTCTCATTCACTGCTTTCCAGCCGAGGGGAGTAGCTTATCAATGGTGGCGTGCTTTTGAGTTGAGTAGTCCGGACGAGATAACTTCACTTACTTGGGCTCAGTTCTCAGAGATGTTCCTACTTTAGTTCATCCCTGAAAGCCTCAGGGATGCTTGGCGTGCAGAGTTTGAGCAGTTACGCCAGGGTACTATGACTATGTCAGAGTACGCAGTTTGATACAGTGATTTGGCTCGCCATGCCCCAGCTTTGGTTTCCACCGTCAGAGAGAGAGTTGATCGTTTCATTGAGGGGCTCCACCTCAGTATTCGGACCAGCATGGCCAGGGAGCTGGAGACAGATATCACTTACTAGCAGGCCGTGAGCATTTCCCGGAGGATTGAGAGTATGTTAGCCCGGGACAGGGAGGAGAGAGAGGCCAAGAGGTCTCGAGAGATGGGTCACTTTTCAGGAGTTCTTGCACCTGCAACACGTTTTGGTAGGGGTTTTGTGAGTCTCCCCATTCATTGAGCTCTTCCAGCAGCCAGTGGTATTCCAGCTCCTTCTAGACCTCAGGAGCCTTATTATGCACCACTAGTATCTCAGGTGCCTTCAGCCCGAGGTGCTATTACCGATTAGTCCAGCAGGCCAGTTCACAGCCAACAGCAGCCGCCATGCCCTCAGAGGTGTTGTTTTGGGTGTGGTGACCCTCGTCATATGATCAGAGATTGCCCTAGAGCTAGGAGGGGTGCACCACCTCATTCATATCAGGTTCCACGTCTTCCACCAAGTCCCCCAGCTATTCTTCCAGCCCCAGCTGCTACCCCACCATCTCAGGCAGCTCGAGGTGGAGGTCGGGGAGGTAGAGATCGCCCTAGAAGGGGAGGTACGGCCAGATACTATGCCCTTCCAGCCCGATCCGAGGCCATTGCTTCAGATTCAGTTATTACAAGTATCGTCCCCGTCTGTCATAGGGATGCCTCAGTAATATTTGACCCAGGGTCTACATATTCATACATGTTTTCTTACTTTGCTTCACATTTGGGGATATCTCGGGATTCTTTGAGTTCCCCCGTATATGTTTCTACTCTAGTGGGAGATTCTCTTGTTGTGGACTGTGTGTATCGGTCGTGCTTGATTTCTATTAGTGGTTTTGCGACCAAGGCTGATTTACTATTACTTAGCATGGTAGACTTCGATGTCATATTGGGTATGGACTAGTTATCTCCCCACTACGTTATTCTTGATTGTCACGCCAAGACCGTGACGCTGGATATGCCAGGATTGCCGAGGTTGGAGTGGAGAGGTTCATTAGAGTATACTCCTCGTCGAGTTATTTCTTTTCTTAAAGCTCATCGGATGGTTGCAAAGGGGTGCGACGCATATTTGGCTTATGTGAGGGATGTTAGTACTGAGACCCCTACAGTTGAGTCAGTCCCAGTTGCGAGGGACTATCCTGACATTTTTCCAGCTGATCTTCCGGGTATGGCGCCCGACAGAGACATTAATTTCTGTATTGATTTGTTGTCGGGCACTCAGCCCATTTCCATTCCTCCCTATCGCATGGCTCCTCCTGAGTTAAAGGAGTTGAAGGAGCAGTTGCAGGAGTTGCTTGACAAAGGTTTCATCAGTCCCAGTGTATCATCTTGGGGTGCTCCGGTGTTATTTGTGAAGAAAAAGGATGGTTCGATGCGTATGTGCATCGACTACCGGCAGCTGAATAAGGTGACAGTGAATAATATGTACCCATTGCCCCGCATTGATGATTTATTTGACAAGTTACAGGGTGCTAGGTTGTTCTCCAAGATTGATCTTCGTTCGGGTTATCATCAGTTGAAGATTCGGGAGCCGGATATCCCGAAGACTGCATTCAGGACCAGATATGGCCACTATGAGTTCCTTGTTATGTCATTTGGGCTGACCAATGCCCTAGCAACCTTCATGCACCTAATGTACAACGTATTTCGGCCGTATCTTTATACTTTCGTCATCATATTCATTGACGACATCCTGGTATATTCTCAGTCCCGGGAGGACCATGAGCAGCACTTGAGGACCGTGCTTCAGATCTTGAGAGAGAAAAAGTTGTATGCCAAATTTACTAAGTGTGAATTTTGGCTTGATTCTGTGTCATTCTTGGGCTATGTGGTATCTTCGGATGGGATCAAGGTAGATCCGAAGAAGGTGGAGGCAGTGCAGAGTTGGCCTAGACCGTCTTCAGCTACTGAGATTCGCAGTTTCCTCGGTTTGGCCGGGTATTATCGCCGTTTTGTGGAGGGATTTTCATCCATTTAAGCACCCATGACCAGACTAACCCAGAAGGGTGCGCCTTTTATATGGACTGAGGAGTGTGAGGAGAGATTTTAGAAGCTCAAGACAGCCCTGACTAAAGCTCCATTGTTGGTATTACCTACAAGTTCGGGGTCCTATACAGTCTATTGTGACGCTTCGAGGATTGGCCTAGGAGCGGTGTTGATGCAGGACGATAGGGTGATTGCTTACGCGTCCAGACAGTTGAAGGTTCATGAGAGAAACTACTTTGTGCATGATCTTGAGTTGGCAGCGATTGTTCATGCCCTGAAGATATGGCGTCATTATTTATATGGTGTTCCCTATGAGGTATTCACGGATCACTGGAGTTTGCAGCACATATTCAGGCAGAAGGATCTCAATTTGCGACAACGTAGGTGGTTGGAGTTGCTCAAGGATTTTGACATCACTATATTATACCACCCGGGGAAGGCCAATGTGGTGGCCGACGCCTTGAGTCGCCGGGCGAAGAGTTTGGGTAGTTTGGCATATCTTCGTGTAGCGGAGAGGCCCTTAGCCTTGGATGTTCAGTCCCTAGCTAGTCAGTTCGTGAGGCTGGATTTTTCTGAGCCTCACCGGGTATTTGCTTGCGTTGTTGCTCGATCTTCTTTTTATGACCGTATTCGGGAGCGCCAGTATGATGATCCCAACCTTCGGGATCTTCAGGATAGAGTCCGACAGGGTGATGCCAGGGATGTGACTGTAGGTGATGACTACGTGATGAGGATGCAGGGCCAGATTTGTGTGCCCAATGTAGATGGACTTCGGGAGTTGATCCTTGAAGAGGCCCATAGCTTGCGGTATTCCATCCATCCGAGTACCGCAAAGATGTACCAGGATCTGAGACAACACTATTGGTGGCGGAGGATGAAGAAGGATATATCGGAGTTTGTAGCCAAGTGTCTCAACTGTCAGCAAGTCAAATGTGAGCATCAGAGACCGGGAGGATTACTTCAGCAGATTAGGCTTCCAGAGTGGAAGTGGGAGCGAATAACCATGGACTTTGTGGTTGGACTTCCTCGGACTTTGGGGAAGCATGATGCTATTTGGGTGATTGTGGACCGACTGACCAAATCAGCCCACTTCATTCCAGTGTTGACTACATATTCTTCTGAGAGGTTGGCCCAGATCTACATTCGGGAGATAGTCCGGTTGCACGGTGTAACGGTATCTATTATATCAGATCGAGGTCCTCAGTTCACCTCACACTTCTGGAGAGCCTGCATAGTGAGTTGGGTACCCAGATTGACCTCAGTACATCATTTCACCCCCAAACAGACGGGCAGTCTGAGCACACGATTCAGATTCTGGAGGATATGCTCCGTGCTTGTGTGATGGATTTCGGAGGGTCTTATGATAGATACTTGCCTCTTGTAGAGTTTGCTTATAACAACAGTTACCAGTCTAACATTCAGATGGCACCGTTCGAGGCTTTGTACGGTAGGCGGTGTAGGTCTCCAGTGGAATGGTTTGACCGGGTGAGGCCCGATTATTGGGTACAGATTTGGTCCAGGATGCCCTGGGCAAGGTGAAGGTGATCCAGGAGAGACTTTGCACAGCCCAGTCCAGACAGAAGAGTTATGCGGACCGGAGAGTTCAGTACTTGGCATTTATGGTAGGTGATTGGGTTTTGCTTCGGGTATCGCCTATGAAAGGCGTCATGAGATTCGGGAAGAAGGGTAAGCTTAGTCCGAGGTTCATTGGCCCTTTTGAGGTGTTGTAGCGGGTTGGGGAGGTTGCTTATGAGCTGGCCTTGCCTCCCAATCTAGCAGGAGTTCATTCGGTATTCCTCATTTCCATGCTCCGGAAGTATCACGGGGACCCGACCCATGTTTTGGATTTCAGCTCAGTCCAGTAGGACAAGGATCTATCATATATTGAGGAGCTTGTAGCTATAATGGACATGCAAGTCAGGAGGCTCAGATCGAAGAATATTGCCTCAATCAAGGTTCAGTGGAAGGGTCATCCGGTCGAGGAGACGACTTGGGAGATCGAGAAGGATATGCGGAGTCAGTACCCTTTATCTTTTCACAGCTTCAGGTATGTTTCTATACTCGTTCTAGGATGAATGATTTTCTTAAGAGGGGGAGAATGTAACGACCCGGTCGATCGTTTTGAGAGTTATCACCCTGATTCCCTAATAACTGCTTCTCCCATGCCTTATTATGTTAATGGAACTTGTCGGAGCGTTGAGCGGTGAAATTCGGAGTGATTTTGGTCATATAGTACTTTAAGGTGAATTTTAACCTTAGAAATTGGGCCGTAGCTAGATCTGTGTGAGGACGGATCCGGAACGGAATTCCGTTGACTCCGTTAGCTCCGTTGAGTGATTTCGGGGTTAGGAGCATGTTCGGAACGAGGTCGGGTGTAGATTTTGGCTTGAATTTGCAAAAGTTAGAATTTCGGCGATTTTGGCCAATAGGTGAGATTTTGATATCGGACTCGGAATGGAATTCCGAAAGCGACTGCAGGTCCGGAATGTCATTTATGACTTGTGTGCAAAATTTGAGGTCATTCGCACGAGTTTTGACGTGTTTCGGCATCGAATGTGAATTCTTGAAAATTCCTAAGTTCTTAGGCTTGAATCTATGCATAATTGATGATTTTGATATTATGGGATGTGTTTTTAAGGCCCGACCAAGTTTGAATGAGGTATTCGCGTCAGTTGATAAGTTTGGTTGAGGTCCCGGGGGCCTCAGGGTTGTTTCGAATGCTTAACGGGAGAGTTGGAAACTTAACAAAATTGCTGAACCAGGATTTCTTCTGGCATTTCGCACCTGCGAGGGTTTTTCTACAGGTGCGGCCGGCCTGGTCGCAGGTACGGTGGCCAGAGGTCGCAGGTGCGACCTTTCCGCAGGCGCGGGACCGCATGTGCGACCAAACGACTGCAAGTGCGGCCCTAGGTGATCTTAAGTGATACCCGCACCTGCGATAGATTTTTTCGCAGGTGCGGCACCGCAGGTGCGGTTAAAGGGACCGCAGGTGCGAGATCCCTGTGTTGTTTATTCCAAAATCCGAGGGTTTGAAATTCATAAGTCTAAAATTGTTTGAGAGCTCGGGAATTGGCGATTTTCAGTGGGTTTTGAAGAGAAGGATCATAGGTAAAGTTTTCTAATCCTAATTCATTTTTATACCATTAACCCACATCGTTTTCCTTAATCCAATTAACAAAAATGGGTGAAAAACCATGGAAACTTGATGAAACTCCCCCAACCAAAAATCTGAGAATTTAGGGAGTTTTTGACATCAGATTTCGATGATTCTTGTCCGAGTGAGTTCGTGAGTGAATGGGTGTCCGAAAAAATATAATTTTATCCGATTCCGAGACGTGGGCCCGAGGGGCATTTTGGTCAAAATTTCTAATTTCGCGTATTAACTTCAAATTAATTAGTTACTGTGATTTCTTGAAATAATATTTACCTTATGCAATCGAATTGAATAGATTTTGGCCACCCGGAGTTGGATACTCGTGGCAAGAGCGTAATTATTGGTTGATTAGCATCGTCGAGGTAAATGGCTTGCCTAATTCTATGTTGGGGAATTTCCCTTAGGCATTTATAACTGATTTTTGATATAAAAACCCCGTGTGCGTGAGGTGACGAATACGTGCACGTGATATTTTCACCAATTCCATTGTTTCCTTCTATGACATACTTCATCTTCAATTCCTATTATTCCCATTATTGGTTTAACTGAGTAATGACTTAAGATTTTATCAAGTCAAACAATTTTACCTGTTTTCCACTCGTTACTATTACTTGAAACTAGTTTAAGTACTTTACTCTATATTTGCCAACTGTTTTTCCTAAACCTTTGAATTACGCTATGTCTGAAATATGCCTCGCATTTCATATTTACATTGTCCCCATAGGTGATCTAAATGCTATGTGTTAATGTTTGTGGCGGCTACGTACGTACATAGTGACGAGAGTCCGTACGTAGCGGCTATTATTGTTATGTCCGGGTAGTTAGGACCACATCATGCCTTGTGTTTTTCCTAGAAATGAATTATATGCTTCTTGAATTCATGATTATATGTTTCTTTGTTTCCCTGAGATTTTTGGAATTTGATAATTTAAAGGATTTGTTCACTGGAAAGTAATTTGTTAATAATATTGTGTGTGCATGTGACCTCTTTGCAATTTACATTCTGCGAGCGGAGTGTTATTTCCCCCACTCTCATGGGAGCGGGTCGTACGCCACGACGAGATTGATAGATGAAATTATGGTTCGGGCCGTTCGACCCTCGACAGTGCATAAATATGATTATTATGATGGCTCATGCCGGTTGTCCTTATCCCGTATGCGCATGTTAATTTGTTAAGGATTTCATGATATTGAAGTGACAAGATATTTGGGGGGAAATGAAGTAGTAGTTGTGTATTTACTTCCAGTATTCATTTGAATTACAATTATCTTTAATGTTTACTATTTTTATATTCCTTGTATGCCTACTGCTGATATCATATCTTGTTAAATTATTTTGTCGGAACTTAGTGAGTGTCAAGTCGACCTCTCGTCACTACTTCTTCGAGATTAGACTGGATACTCACTGGGTACATATTTACTTATGTACTCATGCTATGCTTCTGTACTTATTTGTACAGGTTTTGAGGCCAGTGCATCTAGTTATCAGACCGGAGTTCAATTCTGAGTATAGACTGGACATGACTTCACGGTGAGCTGCTTCTCTTGACGATCCTCGGCAGCACCATGGAGTTTCTTTTGTTATTTCCCATCCATTGCTTCCAGACAGTGGGACAGTTGTATTATATCTTTGTATATTCTGTTAGTATGCCCGTAAAACTTGTGAAACTAGTTCCTGGCACACATGTGGTAGATATGTATGGTTACGGGTATGTATATATTGTCTCACGCCTCCTTATGACTGCTTTTGGTTAAAACTGGTTAATTATCCTTTTTGATTAATGTTTTGAGCTTTAAAACTAGGCACATGTTGGAATGTTTAAATCAAATAAAAGAAATCCTTAGTAAATTGAGTGTTGGCTTGCCTGACCCCGGTGTTGGGCGTCCATCACGGTCTGAGTTAGGATTTTGGGTCGTGACAACATGGTATCAGAGCTCTAGGTTCACGTAGGTCTCACGAGTCACGGGCAGACCCAGTAAAGTCTTGCGGATCGGTACGGAGACGTCTGTACTTATCTTCAGGAGGCTATAGGGTGTTAGGAAACCTCTCTTATTCATATTCTATCGTGCAGTCAATGGTATATTGAATCTCACCCTTCTATTCTCTCACAAATGGCAAGGACGCGCGCAACTGATGTTCCAGACCCGGGAGTTGCCGCTACCCCCGCCGTCCGAGGCCAGGGGAGGGCACCGACCCGAGATAGGGGACGAGGGCATCCCAGAGCTATTCCAGTTGCACCACCAGAGGAGGACCCTATCATAGAGGAGCAGGGCGAGGCACCCCCAGCAGATCCTGCTCCAGTTGACTTTAGGACGGCGCCGGGCTTCTAGGAGGTCATGGGCCGTATGATGCGGTTTATGGACACTATGTCCTAGGCCGACTTATTTCCAGTGGATCCTACCACATCTCAATCGGGAGGGCGAGCCCAGACCCCTACCGCCCGGCCGCAGGTCAGGTAGCAGCAGTACATCATACCCCGGGTTCACTGCCCGTGGGTGGGGTCCAGCCTGTAGCAGCAGCACGTGAGCCCAGACTAGCTGCGAACGACGATCCACAGAAGTTATTGGACAAATGGACCAGATTGCACCCTCCAGTCTTCAAGGGTGAGCAAGGCGAGGACGCCTAGGATTTTATTGACAGGTGCAGAGACAGACCGCACAACATGAGGATATTAGAGTCCCATGGAGTGGACTTCATTACCTTTCAGTTGGAGGGCAGAGCTCGCAGATGGTGGAAGTCTTACATCCACAGCAGGCCAGCAGATTCTCCTCCTATCACTTGGGGCCAGTTCACATAGCTATTTCTAGACAGGTATATTCCACCCACTAAGAGGGAATAACTGCGGTATCAGTTTGAGCAGCTGGAGCAGGGACAGATGTCAGTGACCGATTATGAGGCTAGATTTTTAGAGTTGTCACGCCATGCACTCATGATACTACCTACTAATGCCGAGAGAGTGCGAAGATTTGTGGCTGGGTTGCATCCGGGTATTAGGGCCACCATGGCCCTAGAGGTGGAGGCCAATCAGGGGAAGGTCAGTCAACTCCTGTTCACTCTGGCAGAGCTTAGTCTTCCGGTGCTCCAGCCAGATTCTATGCTATTCCGGCCAGATCGGATGCAGTGGCCTTAGACGCCGTGATCACAGGTATTATTTCAGTACGTGGTAGAGAGGCCTCAGTTTTATTTGATCCAGGATCCACCTATTCATATGTTTCAACCTTATTTTCTCATTTTCTGGATGTTCCTCGTGAGTCCTTGGGTTCTCCTATATATGTGTCCACTACTGTGGGCAATTCTGTGGTGGTAGACCGGGTTTACCGGTCCTATGTGGTTACATTCTACGGATTCGAGACCAGAGCGGACCTTTTATTGCTCGGCATGGTTGATTTCGAGGTTATTTTAGGCATGGATTGGCTATCTCCTTATCATGCCGTGTTGGATTTCCATGCCAAGACAATTACTTTATCCATGCCTAAGTCGCCTAGGCTGGAGTGGAGAGGTTCCTCAGTTAGTGCAGCCAACCGTGTTATTTCCTTCCTGAAGGCTCGACACATGGTCGAGAAGGGTTGTCTGGCCTATCTTGCTTATGTGCGGGACACCACCGCCGAGTCTCCGACGATTGATTCAATTCCAGTTGTTTGAGAGTTGCTGATGTATTTCCTTCAGACCTTCCGGGCATGCCTCCGGATCGTGATATTGATTTCTGCATTGATGTAGCTCCAGGCACTTAGCCTATTTCCATTCCCCCGTACCGTATGGCTCCGAAGGAGTTGAAGGGGTTGAAGGAGAAATTTGAGGAGTTGTTAGCTAAGGGGTTTATCAGATCGAGTGTATCGCCGTGGGGTGCTTAGGTGCTATTTGAGCAAAAGAAGGATGGGTCTATGCGGATGTGTATTGATTACCGCTAGTTGAACAAGGTCACCATTAAGAACAAGTATCCCTTTCCTTGCATCGATGATTTGTTTGACCAGTTGCAGGTGCTCAGGTGTTTACTAAGATTGATTTGAGATCGGGATATCATCAGTTGAAGATTCAGGCCTCAGATGTTCCGAAGACTGCTTTTTGTATGAGATATGGCCATTATGAGTTTCTGGTGATGTCCTTTGGCTTGACTAATGTGACCTGATGAATAGGGTGTTCAGGTCGTATATTGATTCCTTTGTCATTGTCTTCATTGATGACATCTTGATTTACTCACGTAGCCTGGGGGAGCACGAGCAGCATTTGAGAGTTGTGCTCCAGACTTTGCGGGAACAGAAGCTATATGCTAAGTTCTCCAAGTGTGAGTTCTGGTTGGATTCCGTGGCATTCTTGGGGCATGTGGTATCCGGAGAGGGTATCAAGGTAGATCCTAATAAGGTTGAGACAGTTCAGAGTTGGCCGCGTCCTACTTCAGCTACAGAGATCAGGAGTTTCTTGGGTCTAACAGGCTATTACCGCTGATTTGTGGAGGGGTTTTCTTCCATAGCAGCCCCATTGACTAGGTTGACTCAGAAGAATGCCCCGTTCCGATGGTCCGACGAGTGTGAGGCGAGCTTTTAGAAGCTCAAGGAAACATTGACTTCAACACCAGTTCTAGTATTGCCTTCCGGTTCTGGGATGTATACAGTATATTGCGACACTTCACACGTTGGCTTGGGATGTGTGATGATGCAGGAGGGGAGAGTTATTGCTTATGCTTCGCTCCAGCTGAAGGTTCATGAGAAGAATTACCATGTGCACGATTTAGAGTTGGAGGCGATTGTTCATGCTCTTAAGATTTGGAGGCACTACTTGTATGGAGTGTCCTGTGAGGTTTATACAGACCACCACAGCTTGCAGCACTTGTTCAAGCAAAGGGATCTTAATTTGAGGCAGCGCAGGTGGCTTGAGTTGTTGAAAGATTATGATATCACCATTCTTTATCATCCGGGAAAGGCAAATGTGGTAGCAGATGCCTTAAGCAGGAAGGCAGAGAGTATGGGTAGCTTGGCTTATATTGCAGCAGAGGAGAGACCTCTAGCCTTGGACATTCAGTCCTTGGCTAATCTCCTGGTGAGGTTAGATCTTTCAGAGCCTCGCCGAGTTTTAGCACATGTGGTTGCTCAGTCTTCGTTATTGGGAGAGATTAAGGCTCGGTAGTTCGATGATCCGTACTTGGCAGAGCTACGGGAGACAGTGGTTCAGGGTGGCTCCAAGGAGGTTACTATTGGCGAGGATGGTATTCTGAGACTTCAGGGCCGTTTATGTGTTCCTAATGTCGATGGCCTCAGAGGGAGGATTCTAGAGGAGGCACACATATCTCGGTATTCTGTTCATCCTGGTGCTACGAAGATGTATCGTGATTTGAAGCACCATTACTGGTGGAGGCGGATGAAGAGGGACATTGTGGAGTATGTGGCTAGGTGTCTTAATTGCCAGCAGGTTAAGTATGAGCACCAGAGGCCAGGAGGCCTACTTCAGCAGATTCCCTTCCTGAGTGGAAGTGGGAACGCATCACTATGGACTTCGTGGTTGGGTTTCCTCAGACTTTGCGGAAAGTTGACGCGGTTTGGGTCATTATGGATATATTGACCAAATCGACGCATTTCATTCCAGTGGCTACTACATATACTTCTGAGAGGTTGGCCCAGATTTACATTCGGAAGATAGTCTGGTTGCACGGTGTGCCGGTGTCCATTATATCATATCGAGGTCCTCAATTCACCTCGCACTTCTGGAGAGCATTGCATAGTGAGATGGGTACCCAGATAGATCTCAGCACAACATTTCACCCTCAGATTGATGGTCAGTCGGAGCGTACCGTTCAAATATTGGAGGACATGCTCAGGGCATGTGTGATTGACTTCGGAGGTGTAAAAGGGTTAATGGTCGCGGAGGATTTATTTTTATACTCTCCAGTTATTTCTTCACTGCGAACGCGGCCCCCTTCCTGCGTTCGCGAAGCACAAAAGTCTCCAGGCCTCAATTAACCCTACGCGAACGCACCAACTAGGTCGCGTTCGCGATGTTCAACCTGGTCCACTCTCCGCGAATGCGGTCTCCTCTTCGCGATCGCGTCCCCAATCCCCCCAGTCTTCTTCGCGAACGCGTTCCTTCAACCGCAAACGCAGAGCTTCCCTTTCCTAAACCTACGCGTTCACACCCATCTCTTCGCGAACGCGAAGAACAATACTGCAGCCTCCCCAGCTAACCCTTCGTGAACGCGGGACCTCACCCGCGAACGCGATGAACAATTTCCTACAACATCACACCAGCAAAACAACCAAATTTCAAAACAACGAAATAATCCGTTAACCACCCGAAATCAATCCTGAGCCCCTCGGGACCTTGATCAAATATACCAACACATCATATATGATCATTCAAACATTGTTGCACCCTCGGAACACCAAAACTAACATCAAAACACCAAAATCACATCGGATTCAATCCTAAGAACTTTCAAATTTCTACAATCCACAAACGATACCGAAACTATCCAAAACAACTCCGATTGACCTGAAATTTTGCAGACATATCCAAAATGACCTTACGAACCTGTTACAACTTCCTGAATTCCATTCCGACCCCGATAGCCTATTTTCCACTGCCGACCGGAAATCGCCAATTCAAGCCTAATTCTACACCGGACATCACAAAGTTATTCTGAAGACACTCCTAAGTCCCAAATCACCTAACGAATCTATCCGAGCCATAAAATCCGCATTTCGAGGTCGTTTACCAATAAGTCAACTCCCACTTGACTTTTCCAACTATAAGGCCATTTTTAAAGACTAAGTGACTAAACTCTCACTACAACCATTCCGATTTCAAGCCTACCAACTCTACCACATAAATAACAGTAAAACCAACCTATGACCAGTCAATAACAGTAATTATAATGCAGGTTCTACGTAATGACATACCGAGTCGTTACATTCTCCCCCTCTTAAACAAACGTTCGTCCTCGAACGGGTCTATAAACATACCTGGAGTCTCAAACAAGTGAGGATATTTGCTTTGCATCTCCCGCTCGGTCTCCCAAGTAGCCTCTTCCACTGGCTGACCTCTCCACTGTACTTTCACTAAAGCTATATCCTTGGACCTCAACTTTTTGACCTCGCGAGCCAAAATTGCTACTGGCTCAACCTCATATGACATATCTTCCCCGAGTTGAACTGTGCTGAAGTCTAACACATGAGACTGGTCACCAACATACTTCCCGAGCATCGACACATGAAATACCGGATGAACACTCAATAGGCTGGGTGGCAAGGCAAGTCTATAAGCCACCTCTCCAACTTGCTGAAGTACCTCAAAACGACCAATAAACCGAGGACTCAGCTTTCCTCTCTTTCTGAACCTCATAACACCCTTCATGAGTGATACCTTCAGCAGTACATTATCACCTTCCATAAAAGACACATCCCGGACCTTCCGGTCCGCATAACTCTTCTGCCTAGACTACGGCGTGCGAAGTCGCTCCTGAATTAACTTCACTTTCTCCAACGCATCCTGAATCAAATCTGTTCCCAATAACTTAGCCTCACCGGGCTCGAACCAACCAACCGGAGATCTACACCTCCTATCATATAAAGCCTCATACGGGGGCCATCTGAATACTGGACTGGTAGCTGTTATTATATGCAAACTCCGCTAGTGGCAAAAACTGATCCCATGAACCACCAAAATAAATCACACAAGCCCGTAACATATCCTCCAAAATCTGAATAGTCCGTTATGACTGCCCGTCGGTCTGAGGGTGAAATGCAATGCTCAACTCTACATCAGTACTCATGCCCCTCTGTACGACCCTTTAAAACTGAGATGTGAACTGTGTACCTCTGTCAGAAATGATAGAAATCGGAACTCCATGCAACCGGACAATCTCCTTAATGTAAATACCAGCTAATCTCTCTGAAGTATAAGTAGTGCCAACAGGAATGAAGTGCACGGACTTGGTCAATCTATCCACAATAACCCAAATATCATCAAAACCCTTCGAAGTCCGTGGAAGCCCAACTACAAAGTCCATAGTGATCCGCTCCCACTTCCACTCCGGATATCTAGCCTCTGAAGTAATCCACTTGGTCTCTGGTGCTCATACTTGACTTGCTGGCAGTTGAGACACCGTGCTCCATACTCAACAATATCTCTCTTCATCTGCCTCCACCAATACTGCAGTCTCAAATCCTGATACATCTTTGCGACATCCGGATGAACGGAATACTGCGAGCTGTGAACCTCTACTAATATCAGCTCTCGAAGCCCATCCACATTGGGCACGCAAATACGGCCCTGCATCCTCATAACATCGTCATCACCAATAGTCACATACCTGGCATCATCTCGACGAACCCTATCCTGAAGTACTAACAAATGCGGATCATCATACTGCCGAGCTCTAATATGATCATAAAGAGAAGATCAGGAAGCCATGCTAACTACTATCTGCGGAGGGTCTGACATATCCAATCTCACAAACTGACTCGCTAAAGCCTGAACATCAATTGCTAAAGGTCGTTCTGCTACTGAAAGGTAAGCTAGACTCCCCAAACTCTCGGCTCTGCAACTCAAGACATCAACCACTACATTGGCCTTCCCCGGGTGATACAAAATAGTAAGGTCATAATCCTTGAGAAGCTCTAACCATCTCCTCTACCGCAAATTCAAATCCTTCTGCCTCAGCAGATACTGCAAGCTATGATGATTGATGAAAATCTCACACTGCACTCCATACAGATAATGATGCCAAATCTTTAAGGCATGAACAATGGAAACTAACTCAAGATCGTGCACTGGATAGTTCTTCTCGTGCACCTTCAACTGTCTAGACGCGTAGGCAATCACCCTATCGTTCTGCATCAGTACCACTCCCAAGCCAACTCTAGAAGCATCACAACAGACTGTGTAAGAACCCAAACCAGTAGGCAAAACTAGTACTGGAGCTATGGTCAATGCTGACTTGAGCTTCTAAAAGCTCTCCTCGCACTCATCAGACCATCTGGATGAAGCACCCTTCTGGGTCAATTTGGTCAAAGGCGAAGCAATAGAAGAGAATCCTTCCATAAAGCGACGGTAATATCCCACCAAACCAAGGAAACTCCTAATCTCTGTAGTTGAGGATGGTCTAGGCCAACTCCGCACCGCCTCTATCTTCTTCGGATCAACCTGAATACCCTCACTAGACACCACGTGCCCCAAGAAAGCTACTGAACCAAGCCAAAACTCACACTTGGAGAATTTCGCATAAAGCTTTTCCTCCCTCAACCTTTATAACACCACTCTCAAATGCTAAGCATGCTCTTCTTGGCTACGGGAATAAACAAGGATGTCATCAATGAACACAATGACGAATGAATCAAGGTAAGGATCAAACACACTGTTCAACAATTGCATGAACGCGGCTGGGGCATTGGTCAGCCCAAATGACATAACCAGAAACTCATAATGACCATATCTGGTCCTGAAAGCAGTCTTCGGAATGTCAGAATCCCGAATCTTCAATTGGTGATACCCAGACCTCAAGTCAATCTTAGAGAACACCCTAGCTCCCTGAAGCTGATCAAACGAGTCATCAATACGAGGCAAGGGATACCGGTTCTTCACCGTAACCTTATTTAGATGCCTATAATCAATACACATATGTATGGAGCCGTCTTTCTTTTTCACAAACAACATCGGCGCATCCCAAGGTGACACACTAGGCCAAATGAACCCCTTATCTAAGAGTTCATGAAGCTGCTCTTTCAATTCTCTCAATTCCGCTGGTGGCATACGGTAAGGTGGAATAAAGATAGGCTGAGTGTCTAGCACCATGTCAATACCAAAATCAATATCCCTGTCAGGTGGCATGCCTGGCAGGTCTGCAGGGAATGCATCCGGAAAATCACGGACTACAGGAACAAAATCAACAGATGGAGTCTCACTACTAACATCCCTCACAAAAGCAAGATAAGATTCACACCCTTTCTCAACCATACGCCGAGCCTTTAAATAAGAAATCACTTTGCTAGGTACATGCTCTATAGACCCTCTCCACTCAACTCTCGGAACTATGGGCATAGATAAGGTCACGGTCTTAGCATGACAATCAAGAATCACATGACATGGGGATAACCAATCCATGCCCACAATCACATCAAAATCAACCATACCGAGTAACATCAAGTCCACTCGGGTCTCTTGACCCCCAATAGATATAAGACACAACCGATACACATGGTCCACAACAATAATATCGCCCACCAGAGTCGAAATATGAACAGACGTAACTAAATCCTCACAAGGCATATTCAGAAAGTGGGAAAAATAAGATGAAACATACGAGTACGTGGAACCAGGGTCAAATAAAGCCAAAGCATCACTGTGACAAACTGAAATAGTACCTGTAATCACCGTATCTGACGCCATAGCATCAGTCCTAGTCGGAAGTGCATAAATACGTGGCTGGCCTCCACCTGCTCGACCTCCCCTTCTAGGGCGGCCTCTAGCTGCCTGACCACCACCCCTAGCTGCTTGAGCAGGTGGTGAAGTGATTTGGGCCGAAGCCGAGGGATGAACTTTCTGCTGAGATGAATTACCAAGACGACGGGGACACTGCCTCCACTCATGTCCAAACTCTCCACACTCATAACAACTACCCGGAGCTGGAGATGAAAATTGACGAGAACCCCTGCCACCACGATAACCACCAGACGAACCCTACATAGAAGAACCCTAATAAGATGATGCTCGGGTGGAGCTCTGAGCTGGAAAGGGCACTAAAAGATTAACGTCCCTGATGAGAACTACGAGGACCCTACCCCGAAAATACACCACTGTAAGCTGGGCGAACTAGCTGTGGAGGTCTAAATGGACGACCTCTGCTGTGCTGAAACTGCCCTCTAGAAGGGGCACCACTGAAGCTATCTAATCCCCGAGGCCTCTTAGTCTCTCTCTCCTCACGCTCCTATCTGCGAACCGACTCAATGTCCCGAGCTATGTCAACAACCTGCTCAAATGTGGCTCCAGACACTCTCTCTCTGGTCATTAAAATCCGAAGTTGATACGTGAGACCATCTACAAATCTCTTGATCCTCTCCCTGTTAGTAGGGACTAACTCAGAAGCATGTCGAGCCAACTCAGAATACCGCATCTCGTACTGAGTAACTGAACACTCTCCTTGGCGTAGCTGCTCAAACTGCCTGCGATGTTCCTCTCTGTGGGACTGAGGAACATACTTCTCCAAAAAGATCGTAGAGAACTGCTGCCAAGTGAGAGGTGCTGAACCAACCGGCCTACGCCTCTCGAATGACTCCCACCAAGTAAAAGCAACACCAACAAACTAAAATGTAGCAAACGAGACCCCACTGGTCTCCAAAATACCCGCAGTACGTAGTATCCTCTGGCACTTATCCAGAAAACCTTGGGCATCCTCACCCTCTGTGTCGCTGAAAGTCGGAGGCTGAAGTCTACTTAACCTCTCCAGCCTATGCTGCTCATCCTCGGGCATAGCTGGAGCCACATAGTCCTGAACCGGAGCAACCGGCAGAGCTAGGGCTGCTCCCTGTGCCTGAATACCCCGTACAACCTGCTCAGGTGTCCGGGCAGCTAGAGTCTGAATGCCTCCCCTGGCCTGAGCTGCAGTGGCAGTAGTAGACATAGCAACTGCCTCACCTAAACTGGTGCACACTATCAATATTTTGAGCAAGAGTCTCCTGAAGACCCGGAATGACAATAGGCACTGCCGGTGCCTGAGCCTGTCCCGCTGGAGCGCCATCGGCGGGAACCTGATCCTGAACGATAGGGGGATCCTGTGGTACTATCCCGGCTGCTGCACGGGCTGGTCCCCTAACTCCACCATGGCCTCAACCCCTTGTGGTTCTGGCTGGTATCTGGTCACCCTGATCGGTATTGCGTGTCCTCACCATCTGTGAGAGAATGAAACAACATGAGTTTAGATTTCAAGAATCAATAGATTGACACGAAAGAGTTCAAGAAATTGAGATTTTTCCTAAGAGTTTTGCAGCCTCTCGAATATAAGTACAAACGTCTCCATACCGATTCAATAGACTTTACTAAACCTGCTCATGACCATTGAGTCCTATGTAACCTAGAGCTCTGATACCAACTTGTCACGACCCCAAATCCTAACAGGTCGTGATGGCGCCTATCGTGGAACTAGGCTAGCCAACCATCACATAACTACCCATTCGTTCTATTATAATATTTCACAAATCAATAACAAACAGCAAACAGAGTAAAATTAATTTCATTAAGTCTTTACGCCCCAATAATAATCTAATAGTCTAATCAAAACCTCCCAAGACTGGAGTCAACATGGTCACGAACATCTAAGAAATAAAACTAACTCTGCTAATGTCTTAAACAATGTCTATGAAATAAATACTAATACTAATAAAGGAAGGGAAATGGAGAAGCTACGGATGCTGGACAGCTACCTCAAAATCCCGTAAAGCTGCTGCTAACGAACAAAGATGGCTACTGCTCCGCACTAGTACCTGGATCTGCACACAGGGGTGCAGGGAGTAATGATGTGTACGCCAACTCAGTAGTAATGAAAATAAATCACAGTCTGAGAAATAAGAAACACACAACACAAATACAAATCCACAAAACAGTAAAACACCAAGTCTCAATATAGTATACATAAATTCGAAAACCAATTTCCAAAAACTCCTTTGAAACAAGTATATTTTAAATATATTTCAGTAAAACTCTCAGTAAAACTAGTTTGAATAATGAAGTGAATCACAGTCAAAAACTCAGTAAAATCATCATAGCACTGCCCCTCGGGCCGTAATAATCTCTCATAACATTTCCATCAGCACCTCACCATCACTAAGTATCAGCCCATCAGGCAACCTCACAATCACTCAGTATCAGCCCAGCAGGCAACCTCACAATCACTCAATATTAGCCCAGCAGGCAACCTCACAATCACTTAGTATCAGCCCCGCGGGCAACATCACTCAGTAGGTACCTGCGCTCACTGGGGGTGTGTACAGACTCCGGAGGGGATCCTACAGCCCAAGCGCTATAACAAGCCACATCATGGCATAAATCACTCACAATATTGGCCCTCGGCCTCTCTCATATCATAACATCCTCACAACATTGGCCCGCAACCTCACTCAGTCAGACACTCTCTACATGCCCCTCAGGCCATAAATATACCGGGTTCTCGACCCAAAAATAGTATTTTATTTTCAATAAATAACATCAAAATACTCTGAGTGTCAAAACAATTATCAAGAAAAGGTTAAGTGAAAATCATAATATATCAAGCGAGGAAAATAGTAAAAATCGGCCCCCAAGGGGTAAACAGATCGGCACTAGGCCCCAAACATGGCTTACAACCCAAATCATATCAAAATATATCAATACTATTAAGCATATGCTTAAAAATCGGTTTTGCAACTCAATAGTTTCCTAAATAGGAAATATATTTCCAAAGTTTCAATCTTTGCATTCCAAAATCCGTGAAAGGATGCAAGGTCCGGGGTTTCATACCCTCAGGACAGGATTTAAAGACATTACTTACCTCAAACTAGCCCGAAAAGCTACTCTGCGACCCGCTTGCCTCTCGTATCAATTTCTGAGCACTTCAAATCTATAAAGATCAGACATTTATCATCAAATTATACTTAAGGAATGAATTCCAATTGAAAAATACCAATTTTAGTTCAAAACTCGAAATTTGCCAAAACCCGACCCTCGGTCCTGCATCTCGGAACTCGACAAATTTTATACCAAAATGTTCTTCATCATCTCACGAGTCCGTACATATAAAGAACGCTAAAATCAGAGTTCGTTTGACCCCTCAAATCGATCCCTAAAGGTCTCATAATCTCAAGCCCTAACCCCATCTTTTGCTACTGATTTTCATGAATTAAACACTGAGATTATGTTCCTTAATCACCTATAATCGATTTTTAAGGTCCAAAATACTTACCTCTATGAAGAACGATGATTTCCCCTCTTCAAAATTGCCTCAAAAGCTCTCTTTCCGTACAAAAATGGTGTAAAAGGGTTAATGGCCGTGGAGGGTTTATTTTTATACTCTCCAATTATTTCTTCACTGCGAACGCGGACCCCTTCCCGCGTTCGCGAAGCACAAAAGTCTCCAGGCCTCAATTAACCCTACGCGAACGCACCAACTAGGTCGCGTTTGCGATGCTCAAACTGGTCCACTATCTGCGAACGCGGTCTCCCCTTCGCGATCGCGTAGGCCAAAGCC
Organism: Nicotiana undulata; assembly: GCA_005239495.1. Taxonomy (NCBI): domain Eukaryota; kingdom Viridiplantae; phylum Streptophyta; class Magnoliopsida; order Solanales; family Solanaceae; genus Nicotiana; species Nicotiana undulata. The sequence continues at coordinate 2,158 of MDKH01057709.1, read as the reverse complement.
CCTGGGGTCCCCAATCCCCCCAGTATTCTTCGCGAACGCGTTCCTTCAACCGCGAACGCAGAGCTTCCCTTTCCTAAACCTACGCATTCGCACCCACCTCTTCGCGAACGCGATGAACAATTTTCCCGCAACATCACACCAGCCAAACAAACAAATTTCCAAACAACGAAATGATCCGTTAACCACCCGGAATCAATCCCCAGCCCCTCGGGACCTCAACCAAATATACCAACACATCACTCATGATCATTCATACTTAGTTGCACCCTCGGAACACCAAAACAAACATCAAAACACCAAAATCACATCGGATTCAAGCCTAAGAACTTTCAAATTTCTAAAATCCACCAACGATGCCGAAACTATCCAAAACAACCCCGATTGACCTGAAATTTTACAGACATATCCAAAATGACATTACGAACCTGTTACAACTTCCGAAATTCTATTCCGACTCCGATAGCCTATTTCTCACTGCCAACCGGAAATCACCAAAAACTAACTTTCGCCAATTCAAGCCTAATTCTACACCGGACATCACAAAATTATTCTGAACACACTCCTAAGTCCCAAATCACCTAACGAAGCTATCCGAGCCATAAAATCTGCATTTTGAGGTCGTTTACCAATAAGTCAACTCCAGTTGTGTGATGACCCAAAATGTCATCTTACGTAGTTTAAGCTATATCTATGTTCTGAGGCTCCGAGAGCCTCCGTTAGTCTCACTTCGATATGCATGCATAGCCCGGGCGTGTAGCCGGGAAGCTATTATGTGAAAATTTGATAAAAATGAGTTCTGATAACTAATAAATGAATATAGTTGACTTTGGTCAACATTTCTGGTAAACGGACCTGGACCCGTGATTCGACGGTTCCGGAGGGTCTGTAGGAAAATATGGGACTTGGGAATATGCCCGGAATCGAATTCTGAGATCCCAAGCCCGAGAAATGAATTTTTAAAGAAAATTATTTTCTGAAAATAATAAAGGATTTTGAAAATGAATAATTATGGGAAAACCATGTTACCGGGCCCGTATTATGGTTCCGGAGCCCGGAACAGGTTTCTTATATATTATTTGTCCTATCTGTGGAACTTGGTGTGAAACGGGCGTGAATTGAGTAGTTTCGATCAACAATGAGACTTTGAGGTTTTAAAGAATTTGAAATGTGGCTTGGAAAGTGGTGTTATATTCCCGAGGTCCGAATGAAATTCTGAGACCGGAAATAGCTCCGTGGTGTCATTTATAACTTGTCTGTAAAGTTTGAAGTCGTTCCGAGCAGTTTAGGCCGGTTCGACGTATTGAAGTGAATTTTAGAATTTTAAAGTTCTTAAGATTGATTAAATAAGTTTCGGGGTTTGATTTCGAGTTCCGCTGTTTTTTTTCGTATTCCGTTTATTTCGAGCGAGTTCGCTTAGTGATTTAGGACTTGTTGGTATATTTGCACGGGGGTTCAGGTGGGCCCAGGTGCCTCCCGGACCCCGCGCGAGGCCAAAAAGCAGCAGAAACCATTGCTGGTGCACAGCAGCTGGTGTGACCGCAGGTGCGGTTGCCCAGCCGCAGGTGCGGGACCGCCCCTGCGGTGCCAGCCTCGCAGGTGCGATTCCCAGCCCCATGCCCAAAGTCCGCAGGTGCGAGACTCAGGCCGTAGGCGCGTGACCGCAGGTGCGGTCCAGGCCATCGCAGGTGCGAGTTTTCCCGCAGGGGAGACCAAACTCCGCAGGAGCGGCTTCCCTTCCGCAGGTGCGGCCCCTTCTGGGCTGGCCCAAGTCCGCAGGTGCGATGCCTTTTCCGCACCTACGATACCGCAGGTGCGAGCCCCCTTCCTCCATCCCCAACCTCCATTAGCGAGCCTTGAGTCCATTTTCCTCCATTGCTACTCGGGTAAACTTCGTAACCTCGTTTTCTTCCATTATCCATCACTAATCACTAGAAACCTAGGCTTAAACTCGTGAAATCAATTAGAAAATTGGGGCTTTTGGGTAGAACCTAGGTTTTGGGATTTTTGGGTGATTCAACCCCAATTTGGGGTCGAATCTTAAAAAAAAAATTGTATATTCTTAATCGTGGGGATATGGGTGATCGGGTTTTGGTCTGAAACCTCGAGTTTCGACCACGTGGGCCCGGGGTCAAATTTTGGAATTTTAGGAAGAATGATT
>MDKH01167642.1:0-13590 GCA_005239495.1 Nicotiana undulata | reverse complement strand
ACCCTAGGTTTTCACTCTAACCCTTTTGACACTAATTAGATGTTAATCTACCTAAGTTTTGGTGTAATAATCTAACATTTAAATAGAATTTACTTACCTTTTAGTAGATAGGTTGTGGAGAGTTCTTCCCAAGCTCTCAAGTCTTCAATGGAGGTGTAAAATGGAAAGAATTGAGGATATCCCATGTTTAAGTGAAAGTGCACTGCCTGGCCTACAGGGGTTCCGCACCTGCGGCTCGAGGACCGCACCTGCGGTCTCGAGCCTGCGAGCTGGGGCTCACATTTGCGGAGTTGGACGGGAAAGACTCGGCCCGCACCTGCGGAGCTGGAGACCGCACCTGCGGTTCTGCTTGTGCGGAATTCCCGCACCTGCAAGGCTGGGACCGCAGGAGCGGTCCTGCACCTGCGGCTGGGCAACCGCACGTGCGGTCACACCAGATCAGGTGCACCAGCTGCATTTTAAGCTGGTTTTTGGCCTCGTATGGTGTCCGGGAGGCACCTGGGCCCACCCGAGCTCCCGTCCAATTATACCAACAAGTCCTAAATCATAATACGGACTCGCTCGAGCCTTTGAAACACCCGAAACAATGCTATATCTCAAAATCACCCCTCAAAACCCCTAGGATCAAAATTAGGAATTTTTAAGTTCTTGAATTTGGTTTCAGTGCGCCGAACCGACCTATACTACTCGGAATGACACCAAATTTTGCAGGCAAGTCATGAATGACATAACAGAACTATTCCCGGTCTCGAAATTCCATTCGGACCTCGATAACAAAAACTCACATTCCAAACAAAATTTCAAACTTAAGGAAACTCTATTTCGCTATTTGGCGTCGAAATGCTCCCGGGTCATCCAAAACCCATTCCGGACATACGTACAAGTCTGAAAGCATCATACGAAGCTACTCGAATCGTCGAAACTCACACTTAGAGAACTTAGCATATAGCTTCTGTCCTCGCAAGGTCTGGAGCAGAACTCTCAAATGTTGCTCGTGCTCTCCCATGCTACGTGAGTAAATCAAAATGTCATCAATGAAGACGATGACAAAGGAATAAATATACAGCCTGAACACCCAGTTCATCAAGTCCATAAATGCTGCCGGGGCATTAGTCAAGCCGAAGGACACAACTAAGAACTCATAATGGCCATATCTCGTACGAAAATCAATCCTCGGAACATTCGAAGCCCGAATCTTCAGCTGATGATACCCCGATCTCAAGTCAATTTTAGAAAATACCCTGACACCCTGCATCTAGTCAAACAAATAATCGTTGCGCGGTAATGGATACTTGTTCTTAATTGTTACCTTGTTCAACTTGCGGTAATCGATGCACATCCGCACAGACCCATCTTTCTTCTTTACAAACAGAACTGGAGAACCCACGGTGATACACTCGGCCTGATAAACCCCTTAGCCAACAACTCCTCAAGCTGCTCCTTCAACTCCTTGGAGTCATACGGTACGGGGGAATAAAAAATAGGCTGAGTGCCTGGAGCTACATCAATACAAAAATCGATATATCGATCCGGAGGCATGCCCGGAAGGTATGAAGGAAAGACATCCGCAAAATCTCGAACAATTGGCACTGAATCAATCGTTGGAAACTCGACGGTGGTGTCCCGCACATAAGCAAGACATGCCAAACAACCCTTCTCGACCATATGTCGAGCCTTCGGGAAGGAAATAACTCTACTGGCCACACTAATTGAGGAACCTCTCTATTCCAGCCTAGGCAACTCAAGCATGGCCAATGTAACCGTCTTGGCATGGATATCCAAGATGGCATGATGAGGAGATAGCCAATCCATGCTCTGGATAATCTCGAAATCCACCATGTCGAGCAATAGAAGGTCCACTCTAGTCTCCTACCCAAAAAAGGTGATCACACAAGACCGATAGACCCGGTCTACCACCACAGAATAGCCCACAAGAGTGGACACATATATAGGAGAACCAAAGGACTCGCAAGGAACATCCAGAAAACAAGCAAATAAAGCTGACACATAAGAATAGTAGATCCTGGATCAAATAGCACTGATGCCTCCTACCACATACTGAGATAGCACCTGTGATCACGGTGTCTGAGGCCACTGCATTTGCTCGGGCCGGAATAGCATAGAATCTGGCTGGAGTACCTGAAGACTGACCTCCGCTGAACTGAATAGGAGCTAGCTGAGCTCCCCCTGACTGGCCTCCCCCTCTGGGACGACCTCTACCAGCCTGTCCTCCACCTCTGGGTGGACGGAGCGCTGGTGCTGAGTATGTAGACTGATAACTCTGCTGAACAACCTTACCCCGAAGTCTGGGACAAGTCCTCCTCATATGGCCTGAATCCCCACACTGATAGCATCTCACTGGAGGCATGGCCTGCTGCCCTGAGGAAGAAGAACCCTGAATAACTGGGGGACGGTGAGAAACCTCTGGCATAGCACTAAAGTAAGGACTGGGAGAACCCTGATGACCTGAATACCCGCCGGAGGAACCTGAATAGCTGGTGGGCGGTAAGAACTCTCCGGCATGGCACTGAAGTAAGGCCTCACTGGAACACCACGGGGAGGTGGTGGAGGAGCTGAGTATGGAGGCCTACTAGGCTGGCCTCTGCTGAACTGACCCCTGCCCCTGCCTGGGGCGCCTAGGAAATCTCCAGAAAATCTAACTCTCTTATCCGGCTGACCCTGCTCTCTGCTCCTCGATCGGTAACCCTCAATCCGGCGAGCTATCTTCACCACAAGCTGATAATGAGTACCCATCTCCACCTCTCGCGCCATGTTGGCCCTAATACCTGAGTGTAACCTAGCTACGAATCTCCGCACTGTCTCAGCCTCTGTAGGAAGAATCACGAGGGCATGACGGGACAACTCCGAAAACCTGGCCTCATAATCTGTCACTGTCATCTGCCCCTGCTCTAGCTGCTCGAACTAATACCGCAGCTCTTCCCTCTCGGAGGGTGGAATATACCTGTCTAGGAATAGCTGAGCGAACTGCTCCCATGTGAGAGGAAGGGAACCTGTTGGCCTACCCAGAATGAATGACTGCCACCATCTGCGGGCCCTGCCCTCTAGCTGAAAAGTAGTGAAATCAACTCAGTGGGACTCCAAAATCCTCATGTTGTGCAGTCTGTCCCTACACCTATAAATTAAGTCCTGGGCATCCTCTCCCCTCTCACCTCCGAAGACACGAGGGTGCAACTGAGTCCATCTATCAATTAACTTCTACGGATCGCCGTCCGCAGCTGGTCTAAATTCAGGTGCTACTGCTGGCTGTGCTCCACCCGCGGGCAGAGTACCCGGAGTCTGATATACTGCCGCTGCATGACCTGCGACATGGGTGGTAGGGGTCTGAACTCCCCCTCCCGCCTGAGATGTAGCAGGATCCGCTGGAAATAAACCATTTTGAGTCATAGTATCCATGAACTGCATCATACGACCCATGACCTCCTGGAAGCCCGGTGATGTCGTGAAATCCATCAGAGCTGGATATGCTGAGGGCACCTCCCCGCTCCTCAGGGATAGGATCCTATGGGGGTGATAATAGGGTAACTATGGGAAGCCCTCATCCCCTACCTCGGGCCGGTGCCCTCCCCCGGCCTCTACCACGGCCTGGGACTACGGGGGTAGCGGCATCTCCCGGGCTTGGAATATCAGTTGTACGAGTCCTCACAATCTGTGAGAGAATGAAAGAGCGAGATTTAGTAAGACCATCGATTGCACGATAGAATAAGAATAAAGAGAGATTTTCCTAACACCCAGTAGCCTCCCGAAGATAAATACAGACGTCTCCGTATCGATCCGCAAGACTCTACTAGGTTTGCCTATGACTTGTGAGACCTACGTGAACCTAGAGCTCTGATACCATGTTTTCACCACCCAAATTCCTACTCAGGTCGTGATGGCGCCCGACACCGAAGTCAGGCAAGCCAACACTAGTTACTAACGAAATTACTTAAATGAATGAGATGTTCAAATACTTATCCAGTTTTAATTTAAGCAGTCCTCAAATGAAAGTGAGGAAGTGAGGCAAGGTAATTTAAAGTAACTCAAAAATCGTTTGTCAGAATAAAACAGAGTAGCATAACACTAGTGAATCAACTATGTGTGCCAAGACCTAGTGTCACAAGTCCATAGGCGACTAGTGGAATATACAAATAGACAAAATGAATGTACAACTGTTTGGGGGGGGGGGTAGATAGAAATATCCCAAAAGTAATAGAAACTCCACAGTGTCGCTGCAGAACACCAGGAAGAGCAGCCCACCGTGTAGTCAAATCCCGGTAGTACTCTCAGCGACGAACACCCGAATGGTGACCACGTGCAAAAACCTCAGAACCTATACAATTAAGTACAGAAGTGTAACATGAGTACACAGAAACAAATATGTACCCAGTGAGTATCCCGTCTAAACTCGAAGAAGTAGTGACGAGAGGTAGACGTGTTAATCACAAGGTTAGCTATCAATAATATGATATAAGGAATCTAGATAGGAATAACATTTATGGAAAGCAAGTAGACATGGAGCATCAGTACATAAAGATAACGATCAACCTGCAAGGTCCAAGTAACAATATTTAATAAAAATCACAAGTTTCTTTCCCAAAGAACAATTGAATTGGTAAGAATAATAATAAGACTCTCAATCAAGCACATAACATATAATATGCCGAGGCGTACGGCTGAAGCGATGCAGAAATTTAAATGTGTACTGCCGAGGGTCGAGCAGCACGAACCATAGATGCATCTATTACCCCGCTCGCGAATCGATCATGCGACGCGGTTGACATAAATATAAGGCTACCCCGCGCACGAATTATACATGCGACACGGGTGCTCGTAGACATACAAAGAATTTATCAAGAAATTCAGGAAGTTATCATGGATTATTCTTAAATTCAGGGATTTAAGCACTTAAGCTTACACATAGCTTCCGAAATTCTCATGTCAAATTCAGGGATAATAAGCAACTAGGAACACATATAAAGATACAGGTAAAGCACATAAATGCACGCTTGTGAGATCCTAGATCCTACCCGAGATAATAGAGTAGTAGCTACGCATGGACTCTCGTCAGCTTGCGCGTACGTAGACCCCCAATTAAGGTCAATTCAATCATTTACATTTACCTATAGGGACAATTCCCTCTTACAAGGTTGGAAAGGAGACTCGCCTCGCGTAGAATCAACTTCCCGGTCAAGAACGCACTCGAAACTCCAAATCTTACACCCGAGGGCTCGAAACTAGTCAAATGATATATAAATGCGTCAATGCATGCTCAAAGTATGGAAATTCCCCTACTTATTTAGTAAATTCACCATTCTTGAAGAAATCCCAAAATACACCCCGGGCCCACATGCTCGGATTTCGGAAATTTTCGAAGATAACACTCACCCATAGCCTAAGGATCATTAATATGTAATTTTTATATGATTTCATTGTAGAAAAGTGATGAAATTCCCTAAAGTTCATCAACCCTAGGTTTTCACTCTAACCTCTTTGATTTCCACTAATTAGATGTTAATCTACCTAAGTTTTGGTGTAATAATCTAACATTTAAATAGAATTTACTTACCTCTTAGTAGCTAGGGTACGGATAGTTCTTCCCAAGCTCTCAAGTCTTCAATGGAGGTGTAAAATGGAAAGAATGGAGGAAATCCCGTGTTTAAGTGAAAGTGCACTGCTTGGCCTATAGGGGTTCCGCACCTGCTGCTCGAGGACCGCACCTGCGGTCTCGCGCCTGCGAGCTAGGGCTCGCACCTACAGAGTTGGACGAGAAAGACTGGGCCCGCACCTGCGGAGTTGGAGACCGCACCTGCGGTTTCGCTCCTGCGGAATTCCCGCACCTGCAAGGCTGGGACCGCAGGAGCGGTCCCGCACCTACGGCTGGGCAACCGCACCTGCGGTCACACCAGATCAGGTGCACCAGCTACATTTTCAGCTGGGTTTTGGCCTCGTGTGGTGTCCGGGAGGCACCTGGGCCCACCCGAGCCCCCGTCCAATTATACCAACAAGTCCTAAATCATAATACGAACTTGCTCGAGCCTTCTGAACACCCGAAACAACGCTAAATCTCAAAATCACCCCTCAAAACCCCTAGGATCAAACGTAGGAATTTCTAAGTTCTTGAATTTGGTTTCAATGCGCCGAACCGACAATACTACTCGGAATGACACCAAATTTTGCAGGCAAGTCAGGAATGACATAACGGAACTATTCCAGGGGTCGGAATTCCGTTCGGACCTTGATAAAAAAAAATCACGTTCCAAACCAAATTTCAAACTTAAGGAAACTCTATTTCTCTATTTAGCGTCGAAACGCTCCCGGGTCATCCAAAACCCATCCCGGACATACGTACAAGTCCAAAAGCATCATACGAAGCTACTGGAATCGTCGAAACTCGATTCTGATGTCGTTTACTCAAAATGTTGACCAAAGTCAAACTTGGCTTTAAAAGCCAACCTTAAGGAACCAAGTGTTCCTATACACTTCCAAATCCCAAACCACCCATCCCCGCAAGTCACAAATCACGATAATCCGCTACAGAAAGTCTTATTTAAGGGAACAGGGTCCGAATACGCAAAACAATCGGTCGGGTCATTACAATAATCGTACTTGCAAAGAGCAAATGATGAACGTAGACGGAATAAACAGAAAGTTAAGGATTTGAACCAATTTAGGTTTGATTCTTACAAGACCTGCTTGCGATATTCAGGCAAGCAATATAGAAAAGGACCCAGTACCAGGGAGAGATCATATATGGCAAGAATCGGCCATGGAATCCCATATTAGGTGGGATTTAGGAGAAGATTTAGGGGGCGACTCTAGGGTTTCATAGAGTGAGAAGGGAAGGGAGAGAGTATAGAGGCGGGTGGCTGACCAAAATGGTCTCTAGGGTTAGGGGTGAGGTTATAAGCAAAAGTAGGGGGAGTATTGTGAGTCGTTGATCATTTTTGATCAACGACTGAGATTAGGTCGGTTCCGGAATGGGTTAGGGTGTTTTAGGTATTTTAGGTAAATGGGCTAAGGGGGATGGTAGTTTAGGTTCGAAATAAGTGAATTTAGGGGCTATTAGTTAAATACCCAATTTAATTAATAAAATAATTTTTAAAAATGATAAATAAAATAGTGAAAAATATTATTTGTGCATAAAAATGATTAACAACACTTACTTATCACTATAAAAGCATAAAAAGTTATTCTTTGCATAAATAAAGTAATCATAAGTATATAAGGGCTATTATTACAAAATATACAATTTTAGTCTGAAGATGCAAATATAATTATAATAAATGCATCAAAAAAATATCTAAAGCTTAATATGGATATAAATGATGAAGTAAGATGATAAGATCATCATAAAAATTATTTGTGATGCAATGAATGATTATTTATATAATAAAATATGGGAATAAATTGATTTAAAAATCTTTAAACCTTATGAAAACAAATACTCTATGATGCTCATGCACTATTTTGAAAGTATATATATATATATATATATGTATGTATTTTTGAAATATATGAGGGAAAAATTAGATATCAACAACGGCGTGCCACCTGATCCACATAATAATCTAAAGTAAACACACATCAAGCCGTAACACTTATACTCACAACATTTTCGAATATCAACCACAAGCACGCCACATACATAATGCAAATCCTGGGGAGACAGGTAGTTCCATATGCTAAGAAACTCAAGCACAACTAAGGTGCGATGTATGATCTGCATCTCAAGAGCCATCCTGCTCACATAACACCACCGCTACGCGAAACCTCAACACACGTGCGAATAATCAAGACATATCACAACCCACATGGCTAATAGAGTATTACATGACATAGCTGATGACAAAAATAACGTCTAATGCCCGAACACTCCTCCATAAGAAATGCTATGCTGAATGAACACACCGGCCTGGTGTAGAGCACACATCCACATTTAGACCCATCAACGGACCTCAAGCCGATTCTGACCATACCATATTGGGCTAAGGACCCGTAATGAACTATTCATGACACATAAGAACAACCGTCAAATCCGGAACAAACTAACACGGTCCACAACCCAATTACTAGAATGACCCTCAGGTATAAACTCTCTCACATTATCGATAGTACCAAAAATAACCACACTTAGTTTAAATCATTAATAAATCAAGCGACTAAAATATCACACTTCTATAGATTTCCCCATGGGGTACGCTCCCACAACCTTCCGCTCAGTCAGCAATGTCCGCACCTCCATACCACCAATCGTTAAAATTCCGCTAAACAAATTAAGAATCCACAATTCAATACACAAGTCCTCTTACACAGAATGCCATCCTCGGGTGACACTAAAGAAAATGCCATCATAATCTGAACACATGCTCATCCGAGCTTATGACATTCTAATCAATATCGAACCGCAACCTTGATCCTCAAATTCAAATTACCATGTCACTCACTGCACCTATCATGCCAATACGCGAGAGTACAAAAATTCCATCATAACTCCTGAACCACTAATTTAATAAACACTCCATCATATAGAAACCTTTCACTTAACGCATTTCAGGAGAACCATTACAATAGGCGACTAAATTCCATGATCGCACAAAATACAATTCTCAAGTGGTGGTCTGTAAACCCGGTCTGTCGTTACGTAGAACCTGCATTATAATTACTGTTATTGACTTGCTATAGGTTGGTTATACTGTATTTGATGTGTTAGAGTTGGTAGGCTTGAAATCGAAATAATTATAATGAGAATTTAGCCACTTAGTCTTTAAAAATAACCTTAAAGTTAGAAAAGTCAACTGAGAGTTGACTTATTGGTAAATGACCTCGGAATGAGGATTTTATGGCTCGGATAGCTTCGTTAGGTGATTTGGGACTTAGGAGTGTGTTCAGAATAATTTTGTGACGTCTGGTGTAGAATTAGGCTTGAATTGGCGAAAGTTAGTTTTTGGTGATTTCCGGTCAGCAAAGGAAAATAGGCTATCGGGGTCGGAATGGAATTTCGACAGTTGGAACAGGTTCATAATATCATTTTGGATATGTCTGCAAAACTTCAGGTCAATCAGAGTTGTTTTGAATAGTTTCGGCATCGTTGGTGGATTTTAGAGATTTCAAAGTTCTTAGGCTTGAATCCGATGTGATTTTGGTGTTTTGAGGTTATATTTAGTGTTTTGGGAGTGAAACTAAGTTTGAATAATCATATTTAATGGGTTGGTACGTTTGGTTGGGGTTCCGAGGGGCTCGGGATTGATTTCGAATGGTTAACGGAAAGTTTAGAGTTGGAAATTGCAACAAAAAGCTGCTGGTGTGAAATCACAGTGATTTCCGCACCTGCGGAAGATTAACCGCAGGTGCGGGCCCGAAGAAGCGGACAGGGGTCCGCAAGGGCGGATTTTGGCTGGCTCAGGGAAGTCGCAGATGCGGAGTGAGGATCGCACCTGCGAAGTCGCAGGTGCGGAGAAGGGGGCGCAGGTGCGAAGAAGGGGGCGCAGGTGTGAAAGTTAGCCCATTTAATGAAAGTCGCAGGTGCGGATCTGGGACCGCAGGTGCGAGTCCGCAGGTGCGCTTAAGTGGCCACAGGTGCGGAACCACTGTTCAGAAAGTATAAAAACTTACCTTCGCGAATTTTAACCCTTTTTCCACCATTGTTGTACAGGTTACGAGGTTTTTGAGGGATTTCGAAGAGGGAAACGTTGGTGCACCATTGAGGTAAGACTTTTTGGATTTAATAACTCGATTATTTAAGACCTTAATATCAGTGTAAATTTTTGGAAAATCAGTAGAAAGAGATGGGGTTAGGGCTTGAGATTATGAGACCTTTAGGGGTCGGGTTGAGGGGTCAAACAGACTCTGATTTTAGTGTTCTTTATATGTACAGACTGAGGAGACGCGGGCCCCGGAGTCAAGTTTTGACCGATTTCGGGTTTTGTGCTTAAAATCCATATTTTTCAATTGGAATTCATTCCTTAAGCATAGTTTGATGATAAAGGTCCGAGCTTTATAGATTTGGAGCGTTCGGAGGTTGATACGAGAGGCAAGCGTTTTGCAGAATAGTTTTCGGGCTAGTTTGAGATAAGCAATGTCTTTAAATCATGTCCTGAGGGTATGAAACCCCGGACTCTGCACCCTTTCTCGGGTTTTGGAATGCAAAGGTTGGAACTTTGGAAAAATACTCCTTATTTAGGCAACTATTGAGTTGCGAAATCGATTTTTAAAGCCTATGCTTAATAGTACTGATATATATCTGATATGTTTTGGGCCTAGTGCCGATTTGTTTACCCCTTGGGGGATGTTTTACTATTTTCCTCACTAATATGTTATGATTTTTACTCAGTTTTTTCTTGATAAATTGTTTTGAAACTCAGAATATTTTGATACTATTTATTGAAAATGAAACACTATTTTTGGGTCGAGAACCCGGTATATTTATGGCCTGAAGGGCATGTTGAGAGTGTCTGACTGAGTGAGGCTGCAGGCCAATATTGTGAGGATGATGTGATATGAGTGAGGCTGCGGGCCTATATTGTGTGTGATTAAGCCATGTTGTGGCTTATTATAGCGCTTGGGCTGTAGGAGCCCCTCCGGAGTCTGTACACACCCCCAGTGAGCGCAAATACCTAATGAGTGATGTTGCCCGCGGGGCTGAGACTGAGTGATTGCGAGGTTGCCTGATGGGCTAATATTGAGTGACTGTGAGGTTGCCTGATGGGCTGATACTAAGTGACTGTGAGGTTGCCTGATGGGCTGATACTGAAATTGTTACGAGAAATTATTATGGCCCGAGGTGCAGATTTATGATGGTTTTACTGAGTTTTCGAACATTGATTTACTTGAATTTCAAACTGGCTTTTACTGAGATATATTGGTATTATACTTGTTTCAAAGGATTTTTGGAAATTTGGTTTTCGAACTTATATATTTGGTAAATACTTCTTGTGACTTGGTGTTTTACTACTGTTTTGTGAATTGGTGTATCTGTGTTGTATGTTTCGTATTTTCTCAGACTACAATTTATTTTCATTACTACTGAGTTGGCGTACTCATCATTACTCCTTGCACCTCTGTGTGCAGGTCCAGGTATTAATTCGGAGCAGTAGTCGTCCGAGTTCGTTATCAGCATCTTACGGGATTTCGAGGTAGTTGTCCAGCGTCCACAGCTTCTCCATTTCCCTTCCTTATTTAGTTTTAGCATTTCATTCCTAGACTTATTTAAGACATTAGCAGAGTTAGTTTTATTTCGTAGATGCTCGTGACCATGTTGACTCCAGTCTTGGGAGGTTTTGTTTAGAGTTGTTTAGACTATTATTGGGGCGCTAAGACTTAAAGAATTTATTTTTATGTTATGCTTGCTGTTTATTATTGAATTGTGAATTACTATAACGGAACAAATACGTAGTAATGTGATGGTTGGCTAGCTTAGTTCCACGATAGGCGCCATCACGACATGTTAGTATTTGGGGTCGTGACATGGTCTAAACCACCACAACTTTTTCGAGATTTATCTACCCTTAACAGGTCATTCGGATCAAATACCTCCCAAATCAATCATGGCACTCAAGCCTAAGTGTACAACCACAAACTACATGTATAACTTCACGCTGAAGAAATTGATCACTACCTCAAATCATGTTGATTCAACCATTACTAACTGGCCCAACTTCTTCCAAATTACTTTGGGCTTGCCCTAAAAATAATAATAGCTCCATTCAAAATATAACAAACTCAATCCGCACTCATCCTGAGTGATCCCATTTCACGAGACCACGCTGTATCAAAGCCCATGAACCATCTCATACCCTCCTTGCACGCATATTCGCGCCTTCAACTGGTACACCCATTATGATAATTCCTCTATGAATCCGATGTTATTTCTTCCTTTTCTCCAGTACTACACTGCATACCCAATAATAACATAGAACATTCCAAGTCCTTAGGCTTTGCACTTAAATTCTTGAACCTAGTAGGACCACTGTTGAGAGTCACCCATTGTGACTTGGTCCCGGGTATAAGCCAAACTCTAGTGCGCTGCTAGCACGTGAACACCCTATGAAATAAGCACCCGACTAAATTCTTTTCCTTGTACATTACACCCGCAAGAAGCATAAACTCAGAGTCTTCCTAAAACATAAACATGAATCGATAAGGACAAATATAACACATATTCCTTATATCCTTCCCTCGAATTACCACTGATGTCTTCATTCCTTAGTCATAATAACCCACCAATACACCGATAATTAGAAACCGCACAAACAGGCAACCACGCGACCAATCATAGACGGTGGGTCTGCCCCACTTAGCTTGAAGCTACAATTACATAACCTCGAAACGTACCAAGATTCCTCCTTCCCAATTACCATGATATCGCACAATTAACCCATCGAATTTCCTCTAGTTTCTTATTAAACTTTTTCATGAATATTTTGAATTATCAGCCATAATCGCCTTATCGACCTCCCGCTGGAAAATAAGTAGAACTCTTCACAGAAACTTCTTCAAAATCACGCGATCGCCAACCTGCTCACATGAGATAGCCTACATGTGGGATTACTTACCGACATGTCCCAATGACGCTGCATAGGGTACAACAACCACACAGTGGTAATGCTACTCTGGCACTCCCACTTCGGTTAAACCATCTTCTTTGAGTAACTGGCCGACCTCTGCTTTTCATACTTGACTTTCTAGTAATTCAACCATTGCGAGACATCTCCCACCATGTTCTTTCTCATCCGTCGCTACCCAAATGCTGCCTCAAATCAAATTCCATCTCTGTATCACCTGAACTAATAAGTTGTCACCAATCTCTAATACTTATAGAAGACCATATTTCTCAAGCCATCGACATTAGAAATACCAATTTGATTCCGAAACCGCTACACTCCGCTATCTTTAACAACCATCCCCTTACACCACTTCACAATACCCCGCCCAAAAGGCGAATCAAAGAAGGCCATAACACCGACGAACTTTAATGCGTTCAAAAAAGACGACGACACCACATCGTTATTCCACCATGCCCGAAATTATCAAGTATCGTCACTTCATCACCCAAACCTAGACATTTATAGCCTATTTGCCTTTCCTCCGCTGGAATTAAATGTTGAACCTCTAAATCTTGCGTTGAGAAATCATTCTTTAAAGTCCTTCATTGTCTTCATACATAGACAAAAACCCTACTATTACACCAACACCGTGCGATAACAACACATGAACATCATAGAAATATGTGCAAAGCATCAAAACTATAGAAAGTACAGATGCTGAACTAAAGTGAAAGTACATCTTAAGTTTGATTAATTTGGTTTTGGGGGTTTGATTCATGGTTTTTCATGATAATTTGATGATTTAAAAGCTTGAAAAAGTCCGTAGGATATTTTGGGAGTTGTGTGTGTTTTTTGTTTTGAACCCCGAGGGCTCGGGTGAGTTTCGGGTAGCTAACGGGATGGGAAAAAAACATGAAAATCTGGTGTAAATTGCTGGTTTCTGGTGTCCAGGTAAATTACCCTATGCGAACGCACTCAAGGGGGTGCGAACGCACATGGTAAAAAGTGGGGTCTGGGGTCAGGGTCTAATTTGCACTATGCGAACGCG
>ML275421.1:28274-57179 GCA_005239495.1 Nicotiana undulata | reverse complement strand
AGAAATCCTTTGAAAACAAGTACAATATCAGTATATCTCAGTAAAATTCTCAGTAAAACCCAGCTTGAAACTGAAGTAAATCATAGTTCGAAAGCTTAGTAAAACACCACAAATCTGCCCCTCGGGCCAAAATCATTTCTCATAACAGTTGCCCTCAGGCATTCCCTCAATCACTCAATATCGATCATCACTCAGTATCAATCATCACTCAGTATTGGCCCCGCGGGCAATCATCATCACTCAATCGGTACCGGCGCTCACTGGGGGTGTGTTACAGACTACGGAGGGGCTCCTACGGCCCAAGCGCTATAACATCATAAGGCCTGAAATCCTTCTCACCTCTCTCATAAGGCCTGGAAGCCTCCTCACCTCTCTGACGCTCACTGGAAATGGGCTCAGACTCCGAAGGGGCTCCTACATCCCAAGCGCAATAATAACATAAGGCCTGGAAGCCTTCTCATCTCTCTCATGAGGCCTGGAAGCCTCCTCACATCACTCATAAGGCCTGGAAGCCTCCTCACATCACTCATAAGGCTTGGAAGCCTCCTCACATCACTCATAAGGCCCGGAAGCCTCCTCACAATATGGGCATGGAAGCCTCACTCAGTCAGACACTCTCAATTAGCCCTTAAGCCATAAACAAACTGGGTTCTCGACCCAAAACAATGTTTCATTTTTCAAGAAATAGTATCAAAATACTCTGAGTGTCAAAACAATTTATCAGGAAAAGACTAGGTGTAATTCACAACATATCAAGTGAGGAAACACAGTAAAACAGTCCCCCAAGGGGTAAATAGATCGGCACTAGGCCCTAAACACGGCTTATAGCCCAAAACATATCGTAATATATAAATACTAATTAAGCAAAGGCTTAAAAATCGGTTTCGCAACTCAATAGTCTCCTAAATAGGAAATATGTTCCAAAGTTTTTACCTTTTCATCTCAAGACCCGTGAAGGGTGCATAGTCCGGGGTTTCATACCCTTAGGACAGAATTTCAAGACATTACTTACCTCAAAACTAGCCTGGAATTATTCCGCAATGCGCTTGCCTCTCGAATCAAACTCCGAAGGCTCCAAATATATCAAGTTCAGATTTTTATCATCAATATATGCTTAAGGAATAATTTCCAATTGAAAAATATCGAAATTAACCCAAAAATCCGAAACCGGTCAAAACCCGACCCTCGAGACCGCATTCCGAAACTCAAAATTTTTTATACAAGGTGTTCTTCGTCCTATCACGAGTCCGTACATATAAAGAACACCAAAATCGGAGTTCGTTTGGCCCCTCAAATCGACCCCTAAAGGTCTATTAATCTCAAGCCCTAAAACCCAATTTTTCTACTGATTTTCCACGAATTTACACTAGTTTTATGTTCTCTAATCACCCATAAACGATTTTTAATGATCAAAACCTCTATGAAGAACACTGATTTCCTCTCTTAAAAATCGCCTCAAAAGCTTCTTCCCGTTCAAAAATTGGAAGAAAACTCGGACTGCTCGTTATACATATATTGTTCATGCGTTTTACTGCTCCCAATGGATTCGTTGTGAAATTCTAATAAATTTAGGCTTTTGAATCACTCAATTTGACCTTATAATGAAAGAGATATGTAGGTTTTAAGATTTGCAAATAGTGTAGGTTTTTAATACGCCGTCAGGGGCAAATTCGTAATTAATATGAAACATCTGGGCAATCTTGGTAAAATGGTCATAAAATCCTCATATGATGTCCAAATTCGACGATTCTTTTTGCTACGGGTTCGTAAGTACTATACCGATCTAATTCTTCATTCTAAACAGTAATCAGAGCTCATTTGTTCAATATGATATCATTTATGTTTGAAGAATTGACGTCGAAGCATAAGAAAAACGAGCACAACGCAACCCAAACCAATCCAAAACTCACCCGAGCGCTTCAGGACCCCATACGAACATTATAAAAAGTCCCATTACATAACTTGAATTTAGTCGAACCTTCGGAGCACCCAAAATAACACCAAAACATCATATCTATGTCGAATTCAAGCCTAAGAACTTCTAAATTTCCAACTTTCGCCAATCCAAGCCTAATTCTACACCGGACATCACAAAAATATTTCGAACACACTCCTAAGTCTCAAATCACCTAACGAAGCTTTCCGAGCCATAAAATCCGCATTCCGAGATCGTTTACCAATAAATCAACTCTCAGTTGACTTTTTCAACTACAAAGCTATTTTTAAGACTAACTGGCTAAATTCTCACCACAACCATTTCGATTCCGAGCTTACCAACTCCAACACATCAAGAACAATATAACCAACCTATGACAAGGAAATAACATCAATAATAATGTAAATTCTACGGAACGACCGACCGGGTCGTTACATCTACATGGAACAACCTCAAGGGTTTGTGGTTTCAGGTAAAGAAAAGAAGGTATGTAGACTTGTTAAGTCCCTTTGCAGACTAAAACAAGCACCCAAACAATGACATGCACAATTTGACCAAACAATGTTGTCAAATGGTTTTAAAATAAATGAACGTAATAAATTTGTGTACATTAAATATGTTACAAATCACATAGTCATTGTTTGCTTATATGTGGATGATATGCTGATAATGAGTAATGACATTGCCAACATAAATGCGACTAAGCGCATGCTAACTGGCAAGTTTGATATGAAAGACTTGGGAGTTGCTGATTTCATTCTGGGAATTAAGATCCATAAGACTTCTCAAGGTCTGGCATTGTCACAATCTCATTATATTAAGACAGTACTTGAAAAATTCAAGCACTTGGGATTTAAAGTTGCAAAGACTCCAATTGATGTGAATCTTGCATTAACAAAGAACAAAGGCCAAAGCATATCACAATTGGATTATGCTTGTGTCTTGGGATGCTTAATGTACATCATGAATTGTACACGACCAGATATAGCTTGTGCTATAAGTAAATTGAGTCTATATACGAGTAATCCAGGCCAATCGCATTGAATGGCAATAAAATGAGTTTTGGGGTATTTAGTACGTACCCATGACTTTGCTTTGAACTACAGTAAATATCATGCGGTCATTGAGGGATACTGTGATGCAAATTAGATCACCGGATCAACTGATTTCAAGTCCACAAGTGGATATGTATTCACTATTTGTGGAGGAGCGGTATCTTGGAAGTCGTCCAAACAAACTTGTATTGACCGCTCTACAATTGAGGCTGAGTTCATAGCCTTGGATAAAGACGGTGAAGAAGCTGAATAGCTCCGGAATTTCTTGGAAGATATTCCATTCTGGCCCAAACTGTTGGCACCAATATGCATACATTGCGATAGTCAAGCGGCAATTGGAAAGGCTGAGAGCGTTATGCATAACGGTAAATCTCGTCATATACGACGAAGACATAAAACCGTTAGGCAATTACTCTCTAGAGAAACTATCACGATTGCCTATGTAAAGTCAAGTGATAATGTGTCGGATCCGCGTACAAAAGGCCTAACTATAGAGGTAGTTCAGAAATCATCAAGGGGAATGGGACTATGGCCGAGAACAAGTCATAGTGGAGGTAACTCTACCTAGAAGACTGGAGATCCCAAGATCTAGGTTCAAGGAGATAAAACAAAGTCGTTAATGACAGTTCAACATTGTCAACTAAATATTTGGTCCATTTTCGTGATGAGACAATGTTCAGTACCAAGGATAAAGCATTAAGGCTTTTTAATGATTTCTAAATTTGATACGGGGTATATTAAATAGTGTATCTACGGGATGACACATTTATGAATCACCTATGTAAGTGTGAAGTGTTATCCGCTTCAAGGAGAATTTTGCAAGGCTAGTTCTCTATGCACTTATGAAACCAGACGGTGTTCATGGCTTAAACGAACACAATAATGAGAACCAAAGATGGTTAAGGTAGGGTGTGTGACTTGTGGTTGTCTAGGTATACACCAAAGTTCGAAGGTTCAAAGATATCAAATCTACCGATTGATCGAGTATATCCGACATAAGTTCACTACGGAAAGTTCAAAGGGAAACCTACTTATCTAGATGCAATTAACCCTTGCTTGCGAATCACACAGTTTTTCATGCATACGTCCGTGATATAGCCATTCCCCATTCATGTGGGGGATTGTTGGGGGTTTTTAAGCATTAATAGCTTAAAATAGGGTGAATGGGAAATGAAGGGAAAAATAAAATATTTGAGTAATATTTGAGGTTCCCTCCTTGATTGTCCCATACGGGAAGAGGAAAAGGTTTTTGATGGGTATATAAGCAATTTCTCTTCTTCTAGCTCCTAAAGAGTTGAGAAGAAGGCAAACCTCGCGCCGTCTCCGTCGCCGTCGTCGCTCACTCGGCTCGGCTCGGCTCGGCTTCGGATTCAGATTCGGATTTGGATTCGATCAAATGATCGATCGATTGATTAATTTTTGGACCAAATTTATTTGTTAATAGTAAATATTAACAGAAATATTATTAAATATTTGGTTTAATAACAAAATATTAATATTAAATAAATATTAATATTAAATCCAATTCATTTATCCAATTTTCAGTTTTCTGTTTTTGTAACAGAAAATTAACTGCCCTTCAATTTTTTCTTTTTATTGTTGAGTAAATAACCATTGATGTTATGGCATTTATTCTATGACCATTTTGTAAAAACAGCCATTCTGAAGAGTTGTACCTCTTCAGTTTTCAGCCTAACTTTGGCTATAATACAAGTTCATTCTATTAGATTTTACATATTAATTTCTGAGTTCTCCTCATTTCTTCTGCATATTTTTAACTTCAAAGAAAGCAACAATAAGTGTGATTTTCTACCGAACTTTGTGTTCTCTAAAACACTGGGGTTTGAGGTACCACTACACCAGTGTGTAATTCGTTCTATCCTGGGAGGAAATAATCCATAACCTTGGGTACTAGGAGGGGATTAAATTCCTTAAGGAAACACTGTGAATTCAGTGGGCTCGAATTGTTTTTTTTATTTCGTTTACATTTCTGTTTATGTTATTTTATTTTCTCCAGAATTATTTTACAAATATAGATTACTAACACTTGGCACCTTGAACACTTGAAGCCTTTAGATGGCACTGGTTGAGTAGAATAATGTGCCCTTGTCGCATAAAAATCTTGGGTCCGCCCTTGGAATGATAGTGTATACGCAGACCCTACCTTACTTGGAAGGTAGAGAGACTGTTGTCGATAAACTCTAGGCTCAAGGAAAGATGTAAATAAAGCAGTAGTAATAAGCAAATAACAACAACACGACATAACATAATGAAGCGAAAGGAATAATTTGTAATAATAGAAGTCTAACAATAGTAGAATACAATACTAACACTAATACAACTGGCTTGGGAAAGAAAAACTTTCGATTACCTACTAGTCTTCTACCTTTCGACCTCCATACCTTTCTGTCAAGGGTCATATCCTTGGTAAGTTGAAGCAACGTCATATCCTGTCAAAGAATTGTAGAAGTTTCAAAAACATTTAAAACATAATATTCAAATAAAATTGTTTAATTCATTAAATAATATTACTTCATACAAATGGAATCAAGAGGTAATGGCAAAGTAAGATTATTGATTGGAAAAATAACTAGATCGACGATGACGAACAATAATTTAATGAGAGAGGGACCACGAAGAAAATGAAAGAAAACCAAAATATATTGATGAAAATGGTATTTGTAGGACCATGTGTTTTAAAAAAATCTCATCGTTTAAAATGAGATTTAAAAAAATCATAATTAGTTGGAATCCAACTCAAAAGGTAAAACCAAAACTGATATAAAATAAAAAATTTGTAAAGTAAATAAACGGAAGACAAGTATAGAGAGAGATTGATATATTATTCAACTTCAAGCTGATGTACATAATGAAATGAAAACTACTCTATTTATAGAAGAAAGCAGTTGCGAGGCTTTTCAGAAAGCCGATACAAAGCTTTTCAGGAAGCATCTGTGAGCCTTTTCTTGAGCTGCTTGTAAGTTGTTTGCATGAGCTCCTTGCAACCTGCCTGTTTAATAAGAAGCTGCTGCAAATCATTTCATTGAGTTGCTTGCAACCTGCATGCATCAACTACTTGTAAATAAACTTCAATAGAGTACCAAAAGGATAATCTTCTTCAAGAAGATTATCTATAGCGCATCAATAAATAGACATTCACAATATAATTATTTTTATAATACTCCCGCCTGGATGTTCATTAAAGATATTGCCTCGTTAAACCCTTACGAGGAAAACCCTAGTGGGAAAAATCTCAGTGAAGGAAAAAGAGTACACATATTTAGTAGTACGCATTTCTAGCTGCCACATTAAAAACCTTACAAGAAAAACCCTATGGAAAAACCTTAGTAAGGAAAAAAGAGTACAACGCGTATTTCACTCCCCCTGATGAAAACCTTGTTTCAAATATTTGAGTCTTCGCATTCCAATCTTGTATACCATCTTCTCGAAAGTTGAAGTTGGCAAAGATTTAGTGACAAATCTGCTGGATTGTCACTTGAACAGATTTGTTGCACATCGATGTCACCATTTTTCTGAAGATCATGTGTGTAGAATAATTTTGGTGAAATATGCTTCGTTCTATCTCCTTTTATAAATCCTTCCTTTAATTGGGCTATGCATGCAAAATTGTATTCGTATAAAATCATGGATCTTTTATCACATTCCAAACCACATTTTTTCTTGAATAAAATGAATTACTGATCTCAATCGTACGCATTCCCTACTTGCTTCATGAATAACTATTAGCTCAGCATGATTTGAAGAAGTAACAACAATAGATTTCTTTGTGGAGCACCATTATATGACATTACCTCCACATGTAAATAAGTATCCGGTTTGAGATCGAGCTTTATGGGGCAGATAAATAGCCTGCATATGCATAACCAACAAGATCTGCACTACCTTTGTTAGCATAAAATAAACCTATATAAAGAGTTCCCATTAAATATTTCAAAATATGCTTAATCCTATTTCAATGTATCCGTGTAGGAAAAGATACATAAGCGCACCAATTGCACCGAGATAGGGTGTTACAGGACCAAAGAGTTCCTTATCCTCTTCTTGAGGTCGGAACGGGTCTTTATTCACTTCAAGTGATTGAAAAATCTTTGGCGTACTCAATGGGTGCGCTTTGTCGATGTAAAAGCATTTTAAGACTCTTTCTGTATAGGCAGATTGATGGGTAAAGATCTCGTTGGCTAAATGTTCAATTTGCAGATCAAGACAATGTTTTGTCTTTCCAAGATCTTTCATCTCAAATTCTTTCTTAAGAGTCATGACCCCAAATCCTAACAGGCCGTGATGGCGCCTATCGTGTAACTAGGCTAGCCAACCATCACTTTACTACGCATTGGTTCTTTTATAATAGTTCACAATACAATGATAAACAACAAGCATAGCAATAAAAAAAAATTATTTAAATCTTAGCGCCCCAATAATAGTCTAAACAAAACTTAAACCTCCTAAGACTGGAGTCAATGATTATGAGCATCTAAAAAGGAATAAATCTAACTCTGCTAATGTCATAATAAATGTCTATGAATCAATTTCTAATACTAATCAAGGAAGGTAAATGGAGAAGCCGTGGACGCTGGAAAACTACTTCGAAATCCCGTGAGCTGCTGCTAACGAACAAGGCAGCTACTGCTCCAAATCGGTACCTGGATATGTGCACAGAGGCACATGGAGTCTTTATGAGTACGCCAACTCAGTAGTAATGAAAATAAATCACAGTCTGAGAATTATAAAGCACACAGTACAGTTACACCAATTCACAAAAGTCAGTAAAACACCAATTCACCAGATAGTATTCATCAA
This sequence comes from Nicotiana undulata, assembly GCA_005239495.1. Taxonomy (NCBI): domain Eukaryota; kingdom Viridiplantae; phylum Streptophyta; class Magnoliopsida; order Solanales; family Solanaceae; genus Nicotiana; species Nicotiana undulata. The sequence continues at coordinate 49,370 of ML275421.1, read as the reverse complement.
ATACATGAGTTCAAAAATCAATTTTTGAAATCCTTTGAAACACGTGTAATATCAGTATACCTTAGTAAATTCTCAGTAAAAACAAGTTTAAAAACGAAGTAAATCATAGTTCGAAAATTCAGTAAAAATCTTCATAAAACTGCCCCTCGGGCCATAATCATTTCTCGTAACAATTGCCCATCAGGCATCCTCACAATCACTCTGTATCAACCCATCAGGCAATAATCATCACTTAGTATCAGCCCCGCGGGCAATATCACTCATTAGGTACCTGCGCTCACTGGGGTGTGTACAGACTCCGGAGGGGCTCCTACAGCCCAAGCGCGATAACAACATAGGCCTGAAAGCCTCTCACAATATAGGCCTGAAAGCCTCACTCAGTCAGACACTCTCGATTTGCCCTTAGGCCATAACATACCGGGTTTTCGACCCAAAATAGTATTTTATTTTTCAATAAATAGTATAAAAATACTCCGAGTGTCAAAACAATTTATCAGGAAAAGACTGAGTGTAAAATCATAACATATCTAGTGAGGAAAAATAGTAAAACATCCCCCAAGGTGTAAAAATAGATCGACACTAGGTCCCAAACACGACTTACAACCCAAATCATATCATAACATAATAATACTAATTAAGCATAAGCTTAAAAGTCGTTTTAGCAACTCAATAGTCGCCTAAATAGGAAAAGTATTTCCAAAGTTTCAACCTTTGCATTCCAAAACCCGTGAAAGGGTGCATAGTCCGGGGTTTCATACCCTCAGGATAGGATTTAAAGACATTACTTACCTCAAACTAGCCCGAAATTACTTCGCAATGCGTTTGCCTCTAGAATCCACCTCCGAATTCTCCAAATCTACCAAGTTCATATTTTTATCATCAATTTATGCTTAAGGAATAAATTCCAATTGAAAAATATCGAATTTCGCTCAAAAATCTGAATTCGGTCAAAACCCAACCCCCGGGCCTGCGTCCAGAAATTTTTATACCAAAATGTTCTTCGTCCTCTCATGAGTCCGTACATATAAAGAACACCAAAATTGGAGTTCGTTTGACCCCTCAAATCGACCCCTAAAGGTCTCATAATCTCAAGCCCCAAACCCACCTTTTGTTTACTGATTTCCATGAATTTAATACTAAGATTATGTTTTATAATCACCCATAAACGAGTGTTAAGGTCCAAAATACTTACCTCCACGAATACCACTGATTTTCATCTTCAAATAACGCCTCAAGAGTTCTCTGTCCGTACAAAAATGGTGTAAAAAGGGTTTAGGTCGCGGAAGGGTTTATTTAATAATGCCCAAATTTTTACTCTACGCGATCACGGTCACCAGCCCGCGATCGGACTGGACAAATTACCCACAACTCATTTTTCCTCTCCGTGATCGCGATCACCTGCCCGCGATCGCACAACTCAGCACCCTAGACCTTCGCGATCGCACCCCCCAGGCCGCGAACGCATAGACCAAATGGCCTGGGGGTCCCCCAACATGCAAATACACTCCGCGATCGCAAGCTATTCTACGCGACCGCACTGCCCCGCTGACCACACCTCTGCTATCGCGTTCGTCTTCATGCGATCATAGAGAGTAATTTCCCTGCTCCCCTCACTTGCACTATGCGATCACGGTTCCCCTTACGCGATCGCAGTGAAGGAATTCCTGCTGTGCAAAAACCAGAAAACCAGCAATTTATTCAAGTCTAAATGAGTCCGTTAATCACCCAAAATCAATCCCGAGCCCCTCGGGACCCCAACCAAATATACCAACACATCACATATGATCATTCAAACTTAGTTGCACTCTCAAAACACTAAAATTAACATCAAAATACCAAAATCACATCGGATTCAAGCCTATGAACCTTGAAATTTCCAAAATCCACCAACGATGCCAAAACTATCCAAAACAACTCTGATTGACCTGAAATTTTGCAGACATATCCAAAATAACATTACGAACCTTTTCCAACCCTCATAATTCCATTCCGACCCCGATAGCCTATTTTTCACTGCCGACCAGAAATCGCCAAAAACTAACTTTCGCCAATTCAAGCCTAATTCTACACCAGACATCACAAAAATATTCTGAACACACTCCTAAGTCCCAAATCACCTAACGAAGCTATCCGAGCCATAAAACCCGCATTCTGAGGTCCTTTACCAATAAGTCAACTCTCAGTTGACTTTTCCAACTTTAAAGCTATTTTTAAAGACTGAATGACTAAACTCTCACTACAACCATTCTGATTTCAAGCCTACCAACTCTAACACATCAATAACAGTTAAAAAAAGCTATGACAAGGCAATAAAAATAATTATAATGGAGGTTCCACGTAACGACAGACCGGGTCGTTACATTCTCCCCCTCTTAAACAAACGTTCTACCTCGAACGGGTCTAGATACATACTTGGAGTCTCAAACAAGTGAGGATATTTGCTCTGCATCTCCTGATCGGTATCCCAAGTAGCCTCCTCCACTGGTTGACCTCTCCACTGCACCTTCACTAATGCTATCTCCTTAGATCTCAGCTTTCTGACCTCACGAGCCAAAATTGCGACTGGCTCCACCTCATATGACATATCACCCTCGAGCTGAACTGTGCTGAAATCTAACACATGAGACGGGTCACCAACATATTTCCGAAGCATCGACACGTGAAATACTGGATGAACATTCGACAAGCTGGGTGGTAAAGCAAGTCTATAAGCCACCTCTCCAACCTTCTGAAGAACCTCAAAAGGACCAATAAACTGGGGACTCAGGTTTCCTCTCTTTCTGAACCTCATAACACCCTTCATAGGTGATACCTTTAGCAGTACCTTATCACCTTCCATAAATGACACATCCCGGACCTTACGGTCCGCATAACTCTTCCGCCTAGACTGCCGCCGTGCAAAGTTGCTCCTGAATCAACTTCACCTTCTCCAACGCATCCTGAATCAAATCTGTGCCCAATAACTTAGCCTCACCAGGCTCGAACCAACCAACCAGAGATCTAAACCTCCTACCATATAAAGCTTCATACGGGGCCATTTGAATACTGGACTGATAACTGTTATTATATGAAAAATCCGCTAATGGCAGAACCTGATCCCATGAACCACCAAAATCAATCACACAAGCCCGTAACATATCCTCCAATATCTGAATAGTCCGTTTCGACTGCTTGTCGGTATGAGGGTGAAATGCAGTGCTCAACTCTACATCAGTACCCATACTTTTCTGTACGGCCCTCCAAAACTGAGATGTGAACTGAGTACCTCTGTCAGAAATAATAGAAATCGGAACTCCATGCAACCGGACATTCTCCTTAATGTAAATACCAGCTAACCACTCTGAAGTATAAGTAGTACTGACAGGAATGAAATGCGCGGACTTGGTCAATCTATCCACAATGACCCAAATAACATCAAAACCCTTCGAAGTCCGTGGAAGCCCAACTACAAAGTCCATGGTAATTCTCCCATTTCCACTCTGGAATATCTAACCTCTGAAGCAAACCACATAGTCTCTGGTGCTCATACTTGACCTGTTGGCAGTTGAGACACCGTGCTACATACTCAACAATATCTCTCTTCATCCGCCTCCACCAATACTACTGTCTCAGATCCTGATACATCTTCGTGGCACCCGAATGGATAGAATACCGTGAGCTGTGAGCCTCTGCTAATATCAACTCTCGCATACCCTCTACATTGGGCACGTAAATACGGCCCTGCATCCTCATAACTCCATCATCACCAATAGTCACATCTCTGGCATTACCCCGACGAACTCTATCCTGAAGAACTAACAAGTGCCAGACATCATACTGCCGTGCCTTAATCTGATCAAATAAAGAAGACCGGGAAGCCATGCTAGCTACCACCCATGGAGGATCTGACAAATCCAATCTCACTAACTGACCCGCTAAAGCCTGAACGTCAAGGGCAAAAGGTCACTCTGCTGCTGAAAGGTAAGCTAGACTTCCCAAACTCTCGGTTCTGCGACTCAAGGCATCGGCCACCACATTGGCCTTCCCCGGATGATACAAAATAGTCAAGTCATAGTCCTTGAGAAGCTCTAACCATCTCCTCTGTCGCAAATTCAAGTCTTTCTGCCTTAGCAGATGCTGCAAGCTACGATGGTCAGTGAAAATCTCACATTGTACCCCATACAAATAATGCCGCCAAATCTTTAAGGCATGAACAATAGCAGCTAACTCATGATCGTACACTAGGTAATTCTTCTCGTGCAGCTTCAACTGTCTAGACGCGTAGGCAATCACCCTACCGTCCTGCATCAATACTGCTCCCAAGCCAACTCTAGAAGCATCACAATATACCGTATAAGAACCCGAACCAGTAGGCAACACTAATACCGGAGCTGTGGTCAACGCTGACTTGAGCTTCTGAAAGCTCTCCTCACACTCATCGGACCACCTGAATGGAACACCCTTCTGCGTCAATCTGGTCAGAGGGGAAGCAATAGAAGAGAATCCTCCCACAAAGCAACGGTAGTAACCCGCCAAACCGAGGAAACTCCGAATCTCTGTAGCTGAAGACGGTCTGGGCCAACTCTGCACCGCCTCAATCTTCTTTGGATCAACCTGAATACCCCCACTAGACACCACATGCCCCAAGAAAGCCACTGAACCAAGCCAAAACTCACACTTAGAGAATTTTGCATAAAGCTTCTCCTCCCTCAATCTATGTAACACAATCCTCAAGTGCTGAGCATGCTCCTCCTGGCTACGAGAATATACCAGAATGTCGTCAATGAACACAATAACGAAAGTATCAAGGTAGGGCTGAAACACATTATTCATCAATTGCATGAATGTTGTTGGGGCATTGGTCAGCCTGAATGACATAACTAGGAATTCATAATGACCATATCTTGTCCTGAAAGCCGTCTTCAGAATGTCAGAATCCCGAATCTTTAGCTGATGATACCCAGACCTCAAATCAATCTTGGAGAACACCTTAGCTCCCTGAAGCTGGTCAAATAGGTCATCAGTATGAGGCAAAGGATACATGTTCTTTACTGTATCCTTATTCAGTTGTCTATAATCAATACACATATGCATGGAGCCATCTTTCTTTTTCACAAACAACTCCGGGGCACCCCAAGGTGACACACTCGGCCGAATGAACCCCTTATCTAAGAGTTCCTGAAGCTTCTCCTTTAATTCGTTCAACTCTTCCGGTGCCATGCGGTAAGGTGGAATAGAGATAGGCTGGGTATCTGGCACCAAGTCAATACCAAAATCAATATCCCTGTCAGGTGGCATGCCTGACAGGTCTGCAGGGAATACATCCGGAAAATCACGGACTACGGGAACAAAATCAATAGATGGGATCTCACTACTAACATCCCTGACAAACGCAAGATAAGATTCACACCCTTTCTCAACCATATGATGAGCCTTTAAATAAGAAATCACTCTGCTAGGTACATGCTCTAAAGACCCTCTCCACTCAACTCTCGGAATTCCGGGCATAGCTAGGGTCACGGTCTTAGCGTGACAATCAAGAATAACATGACATGGGGATAACCAATCCATGCCCAGAATCACATCAAAATCGACCATACTGAGTAACATCCGGTCCACTCGGGTCTTCAAACCCCCAATAGATATAAGACACGATCAGTACACATGGTCCAACACTATAGTATCGCCCACCGGAGTCGAAACATGAATAAAAGTAACTAGAGACTCACGGGGTATATTTAGAAAACGAGCAAAATAGGATGAGACATAAGAGTACGTGGAACCAGGGTCAAATAAAGCCAAAGCATCACTGTGACAAATTGAAATAGTACCTGTAATCACTGCATCGGATGCCATAGCATCAGGCCTAGCCGAAAGTGCATAAATACGCGACTGGCCTCCACTTGCTCGACTTCCCCCTCTAGGATGACCTCTAGCTGCCTGACCACCACCCCTAGCGACTAGGGTAGGTGGTGACGTGACTGGGGCTGAAGCCGAGGGCTGGACCCTCTGCTGGGATGAACTACTAGGACGACGGGGACATTGCCTCCACCCATGTCCGAACTCTCCACACTCATAACAACCACCTGAAGCCGGAGATGAAAACTGACGAGAACCTCTGTCACCCTGATGACCACCATACGAAACATGCATAGAAGAGCCCTGATAAAATGATGCTCGGGCGGAGCTCTGAGCTTGGAGGGCACTAGAAGATGAACGTCCCTGATGAGAATTGCGAGGACCTTGCCCCGAAGATACACCACTGTAAGCTGGGCGAACTGGCTGTGGAGGTCTAAATGGACGACCTCTGCTGTGCTGAAACTGCCCTCTAGAAGGGGCACCACAAAAGCTACCTGATCCCCGAGGCCTCTTGACCTCCCTCTCCTTAAGATCCTACCTACAGACCGACTCAATGTCTCGAGCAATGTCAACAACCTGCTCAAATGTAGCTCCAGACACTCTCTCTCTGGTCATCAAGATCCGAAGCTGATAAGTAAGACCATCTACAAACCTCCTAATCCTCTCCCTGTCCGTAGGGACAATCTCAGAAGCATGTCTAGCCAACTCGGAAAACCTCATCTCGTACTGAGTAACTGACAACTCTCCCTGGCGCAACTGCTCAAACTGCCTGGGGTGCTCCTCTCTGTGGGACTGAGGAACGTACTTCTCCAAAAAGATCGTGGAGAACTGTTTCCAGGTGAGAGGTGCTGAACCAACCGTCCTACGCCTCTCGAATGCCTCCCACCAAGTGAAAGCAACACCCGCACATTGAAATGTAGCAAACGAGACCCCACTGGTCTCCAAAATACCCGCAGTACGCAATATCCTCTGGCATTTATCCAGAAAATGTTGGGCATCCTCACCCTCTATGCCGCTGAAAGTCGAAGGCTTAAGTCTGCTGAACCTCTCTAATCTACGCTGCTCATCCTCGGGCATAGCTGGAACCACAAAATCCTGGACTGGGACAACCGGCTGAGTTGGGGCTTCTCCCGGTGTCTGAATACCCCGTACAACCTGCTCAGGTGTCCGGGTAGCTGGAGTCTGATTGCCTCCCCCGGCCTGAGCTGCAGTGGCAGTAGTAGACATAGCAACTACCTGAGCTAAACACGAACACACCGTCAATATCTGAGCTAGGGTCTCCTGAAGACCCAGGATAACAATAGGCACTACCGGTGCCTGAGCCTGTCCCGCTGGAGCACCATCAGTGGGAACCTGATCCTGAACGATAGGGGGATCCTGTGGTACTGTCCTAACTGCCGCGCGGACTGGTCCCCTACCTCTACCACGGACCCGACCCCTTGTGGGTCTGGCTGGTGTCTGGTCACTCTGACCGATATTGCGTGTCCTCACCATCTGTGAGAGAATGAAACAACGTAAGTTTAGATTTCAAGAATCAATAGATTGGCACGAAAGAGTTCAAGAAAAATAGAGATGTTTCCTAAAAGTTCTGCAGCCTACGTCTTCGTACCGATCCGCAAGACTCTACTGAACCTGCTCATGACCGTTGATTCCTATATAACCTAGTGTTCTGATACCAACTTGTCACGACTCCAAATCCCAACAGGCCGTGATGGCGCCTATCGTGGAACTAGGCTAGCCAACCATCACTTTACTACGCATTGGTTGTTTTATACTAGTTCACAATACAATGATAAACAACAAGCATAGCAATAAAAATAAATTATTTAAATCTTAGCGCCCCAATAATAGTCTAAATAAAACCTAAACCTCCCAAGACTGGATTCAATGATCATGAGCATCTAAAAAGGAATAAATCTAACTCTGCTAATGTCATAATAAATGTCTATGAATCAATTTCTAATACTAATCAAGGAAGGGAAATGGAGAAGCTGTGGACGGTGGACAGCTACCTCGAAATCCCGTGAACTGCTGCTAACGAACAAGGCAGCTCCTGCTCCAAATCGGTACCTGGATCTGTGCACAGAGGCATAGGGAGTCTTTATGAGTACGCCAACTCAGTAGTCATGAAAATAAATCACAGTCTGAGAATTATAAAACACACAGTACAGTTACATCAATTCACAAAAACAAGTACAACACCAAGTCACCAGATAGTATTCATAAAATACATGAGTTCAAAAATCAGTTTTTGAAATCCTTTGAAACACGTGAATATCAGTATACCTTAGTAAAATTCTCAGTAAAAATCAGTTTGAAAACGAAGTAAATCATAGTTCGAAAACTCAGCAAAAATCTTCATAAAACTGCCCCTCGGGCCATAATCATTTTTCGTAACAATTGCCCATCAGGCATCCTCACAATCACTCTGTATCAGCCCATCATGCAATAATCATCACTCAGTATCATCCCCGCAGGCAGGTACCTGCGCTCACTTGGGATGTGTAAGACTCCGGAGGGGCTCCTACAACCCAAGGGCTATAACAACATAGGCCTGATATAGTCCTGAAAGCCTCTCACAATATAGTCCTGAAAGCCTCTCACAATATAGGCCTGAAAGCCTCACTCAGTCAGACACTCTCGATTTTCCCTTAGGCCATAACATACCGGGTTCTCGACCCAAAACAGTGTTTCATTTTTCAATAGATAGTATCAAAATACTCCGAGTGTCAAAATAATTTATCAGGAAAAGACTGAGTGTAAACTCATAACATATCAAGTGAGGAAAAATAGTAAAACAGCCCCCAAGGGGTAAAAACAGATCGGCACTAGGCCCCAAATACGACTTACAGCCCAAATCATATCATAATATAATAATATTAATTAAGCATAGGCTTAAAAGTCAGTTTAGCAACTCAATAGTCGCCTAAATAGGGAAAGTATTTCCAAAGTTTCAACCTTTGCATTCCAAAACCCGTGAAAGGGTGCAGAGTCCGGGGTTTCATACCCTAAAGGCAGGATTTAAAGACATTACTTACCTCAAACTAGCCCGAAATTACTTCGCAATGCGTTTGCCTCTCGAATCCACCTCTGAATGCTCCAAATCTACCAAGTTCATATTTTTATCATCAATTTATGCTTAAGGAATAAATTCCAACTGAAAAATATCCAATTTAGCTCAAAAATCCGAATTCGGTCAAAACCCGACCCCCGGGCCCGTGTCCCGAAACTCAGAAATTTGTATATCAAAATGTTCTTCGTCCTCTCACGAGTCCGTACATATAAAGAACACCAAAATTGGAGTTCGTTTGACCCCTCAAATCGACCCCTAAAAGTCTCATAATATCAAGCCCCAAACCCACCTTTTATTACTGATTTCCATGAATTTAATACTGAGATTATGTTCTATAATCACCCATAAACGAGGTTTAAGGTCCATAATACTTACCTCCACGAATACCACTGATTTCCCTCTTCAAAAATCGCCTCAAGAGCTCTCTGTCCGTAAAAAAATGGTGTAAAAAGGGTTTAGGTCACGGGAATGTTTATTTAATAATACCTAGATTTTTACTCTACACAATCACGGTCACCAGCCCGCGATAGCACATGACAAATTTCCCACAACTCATTTTTCCTCTCCGCGATCGCGATCACCTGCCTGCGATCGCACAGCTCAGCACCCTAGACCTTCGCGATCGCACCCCCCCAGGCCGCGAACGCATAGACCAAATGGCCTGGGGTCCCCCAACATGCAAATACACTCCGCGATCGCCAGGTATTCTACGCGACCGCATTGCCCCGCTGACCACACCTCTGCGATCGCGTTCGTCTTCATGCGATCGCAAAGAGTAATTTCCCTGCTCCCCTCACTTGCACTACGCGATAACAGTTCGCCTTACGCGATCGCAGTGAAGGATTTCCTGCTGTGCAAAAACTAGAAAACCAACAATTTATTCAAGTCTAAATGAGTCCGTTAATCACCCGAAATCAATCTCGAGCCCCTCGGGACCCCAACCAAATATACCAACACATCACATATGATCATTTAAACTTAGTTGCACTCTCAAAACACTAAAATTAACATCAAAATACCAAAATCACATCGGATTCAAGCCTAAGAACCTTGAAATTTCCAAAATCCACCAACGATGCCGAAACTATCCAAAACAACTCCGATTGATCTGAAATTTTGCAGACATATCCAAAATAACATTACGAACCTATTCCAACTGTTGGAATTCCATTCCGACCCCGAGAACCTATTTTCCACTGCCGACTGGAAATCGCCAAAAACTAACTTTCGCCAATTCAAGCCTAATTCTACACCGGACATCACAAAAATATTCTGAACACACTTCTAAGTCCCAAATCACCTAACGAAGCTATTCAAGCCATAAAATCCGAATTCTGAGGTCGTTTACAAATAAGTCAACTCTTAGTTGACTTTTCCAACTTTAAGGTTATTTTTAAAGACTGAATGACTAAACTCTCACTACAACCATTATGATTTCAAGCCTACCAACTCTAACACATCAATAACAGTTAAACCAAGCTATGACAAGGAAATATCAGTAATTATAATGGAGGTTCCACGTAATGACAGACCAGTTCATTACATTAAGATATTCAGTTGCCTTTTGGAGCTCTTCTGGATTTCCAACAAGATTTATGTTATCAACATAAACAAATTTTGATGACATTTTTTTAATAAAAATACATGGACGAATAACATCTTTTATGTAACCTTCTTTAAGCAAATATTCACTGAGGCGATTATACCAGATGCGCTCAAATTTCTTTAACTCGTACAAAGCTTTTTGTAATTCGATCGAGTACATTTCTCGATACTTTGAATTATATGCTTCAAGAATTTTAAATTCTTCAGGAATCTTCATATAATTGATCAAATGAGTCATATAGGTTATGACATGCGTTTAAATTGCATGACATCTTCAGGTGTCTGGACTACAATCCCAATCCACACAATTTTTTTTACAATATTATGCACTATATTGTTTCAAATATATCTTCGACGATCGTTTTATATCGGTTCTTAAGCGACATAACTTGTTGAGATCTAATCACTTTTTTTATTTTGAGGTTCCTGAACTTCTTCTGGAGCTTCATAAAATGTTATGTTGTGGGCTCTTCTAGAGCTCATTTCCTCCTCATTATGATTATTTTGATCATTTGCTCCTATCATTTTTCAAGGATTGTTACTTTGGAATCGATCGGTTTACTACGTTTCATGCGTGCAGTAAACTTTATCCGTTCGAGACTTTAGTTTTAATAGGAGCATTTGCAGGTGAAATATGATATTTAGTTTTGGATGAACAAATGCTTCTAGCATTTGACTTGAATTATCTTATGAGTTAGGATCATATTAATGATAATTCGATTCATATAGCATATTCTCTAGCTACTTATTCCATTCCCCAAATGTTAGAAAAAATAACATGTAACCCCAATCTTCTTTGGGTAACCTATCTTTGTAGATTGTGGTAGAGTAATTAATCATATACCACACATCAAAAATTATTAGATAGTAAAAATATTTGAATTCTGATCCAAAACCAATTGTTATGGGAGGACTTATCATATCTTGTTGGTGTGATGCATACTAGCGTTGTTGTATGCAATTTAGAAAATCTTAGACCAACACATGAATCTTTGTTCTCATAAGAAATACTTTAGCCATTAATAGGAGGTATCCAATGCTAAACCAGCTTGGATATAAACCAACATTATCAAGATGAACTGTCTTGATTTCATAATCTGAAAGTTATGCACTTAATTGAGAAAAACAATTTCAAATGCCAAACTGCAGGTTGACAATAAACACACATGTAACTGTCACATATATGCATATATAAGTGGTACAAATTGAACTCACAAGGCCCCCCTTCCAACGGGTTCCCCCACCGACCCAGTGACACGCCAACCACGCCCCTTCTCTTTCTCCGATCATAAAGCCCCCTGATCTATTTATTTGTCTTTCATCCCCCTGAATAAGTAAGACCCCGCTCTTTCTAATTCAAAAAAAAGAGGGGCGAAGCGCCCGTTTGAAGTGGCGAAGGCCTATGCTACAGTAAGAAAAAAAGTACGTTGAGGTTACGAAGTCACTTAGTCGAACTAGAAAACTATAAAGAAAGGGAGGCTAAGGTTACGAAGTAAGGTCAGCTGGTTAAGGAAAGCTCAGGTTATGAAATCGCTTAGCCGTTAATTAATTTAAAAATAAAAGAAAAATGAAAGTAGTAGTGAGGCGTCGGTACGGAGTTGCGCACATACATATTATTTTGGTTTAATATGATACATGATGTAGTACAAATTGAAGAATAAGACAGGTAACTTCTCACATACATATTATTTTACACCCTATGATTGTGAAAACATGAAGATTTTCAATTCTTCCAATCATTTGTAATCTTAGTATGATAGTCATTCGTATTAGTAAACTTCTGATTTATTAAAACATATGTTTGGACCAGAATCATATAATTTGAATGATTTTTTTTATATAAGCTCTTCGGAAGCCTTCAATTTATTGTCCACAATCAAATATTATTCAAGCACTACTTGTGTCATGTGTCTTTTAGAAAAACAATTAGCTCTTCAGGAGCTTTTGATAAATTTTGTACTATCAAATATCGCTCTGACACTTCTGGTGTCATGAGAAAAAAATTAAAATTAAATGTACAATAGAAAAACAATACTAAATTTATAATGACAAAAGTTAATAATTTTAGTATTTCTACCGCCAACTTTGTGTCAAAATGTCTCCTTCGGGGACATTAACATATGATATTTTATATCCTTTGTTATTCTACCTCTTCAGGAGCTGAGTTTTGGTATTCACATCGCTTTATAATATTTCCTGCTTCAGGAGGAAGCTTCAAATGTTTACTTGTTGTATCAAGAAGCTGAATGGTTTTGAAGAATGACAAATGTACTTAGAGTTGAACCAGGTCTATCATGGAATACATAGACATGCAGACTGAATGGCACGAGAAGAGTTCACACATAGGAGATAAACACCATCACTGAATTAAAGGGATATCTCCTGATCGAAAAGATTGCAAATGGATAGGGAGATGGACTTCATATTCAGGAAGGACAGAATCAAGATAGGGGAGGATCTAGGAAGTTGAGATAAACTCAAACTCTTCCACCAAGGAAGAGTTGCATCACAATTCTACTACATCGGCTCAACTACTGATCCTATATATTGTCAAAGTGTTCCTGCTGAACTGTGCGCACAAACATAGAAGTGAAACAAGAATTGAGAGCAAAATTACCAAAGAAATTTTGCAAGCAGTTCATGTGAAAATTCCTGTGCGACTTAAAAGCTACTTGAACCAGCTCGAAGAACCAGTTCCATCTGTTATCTTTTGAGTCTAGTTGTTTGTAGTAGGTGATTACATATTATATCTTTCAGCTTTATCTAGAAGTAGTTGTAATAGGTACAAAGTATTCAAGTTAGAGTTAACTTGGAGCTTGTCGCAATTAGCTAGAGGCTAGTTTGCCACAAGGGGATTAGAGTAAGTCCTTAGGTTTACGAAAGAGTTTATTTTGTAAATGTTGTTTGGCTCATTGACTTAGTGAAGAGTGTGAGAAAATCCTACTGGGAAGTAGGTCGTGGTTTTTTCACCTTTTGAGCCAGGTGTTTTCCATGTAAAATTAATGTGTTCTTTTATTTTCTGCAATTATTATTCCGCAAACTATAGAAGTTGGAACTCATAGAAGAACATGGTCCTTCTATAACTACAACACTCGAAAATTGGACACCACACAAATCACCCCCCCTCTTCTGTGGTATTGACGTATAAAACATCAATTGGTATCAGAGCAGGTTATCCTTGAAGAGGTTAACACCTTAGGAAAAGATCAAAATGAGTGCACTACCTGGGAACTGGGAAGGACAATCAACTGCTAGGCCACTACTCTTCAACGGCCAATACTACTCCTGGTGGAAGAACAAGATGAAGGATCACTTAATTAGGGAAAACTATGAACTATGGGACATAGTCACTGATGGTCCTTTCGCCACCATGAAAAAGACCGCTGAAGGAGTAGACGTGCCAAAGATAAGAGCTGATTGCACTGCTGAAGACTTAAGAAAATTGGAGAAGAATGCTAAGGGCAAGAAGTGGCTAGTATGTGGACTTGGTCCAAATGAGTATAATAGAATTCAAAGTTATACCACTGGCAAAGAAATTTGGGATACCTTGCAAGTGGCTCATGAAGGAACACCTCAAGTGAAAAGGTCAAGAGGAACTCTACTATATTCCCAATATGAGAACTTCACTATGAAGAAAGGAGAAACCATCCAATAGACGTATACAAGGTTCACTACACTGATAAATAAACTCAAGTCTCTTGAAAGGGTGATCCTTGAAGAAGATAGGGTTGAGAAAATCTTGACTAGGGTTTTGACAATCTCTTGGGAAATCAAGATCACAACTATCCAGGAATCCAAGAACACGGCAACCCTCAGGTTGGATGAGCTAATTGGAAATCTCACTGCCTACGAACTAAGAAGGCAGACAATGAAAATGGATGATCCTAAGAAGGAAAGAAGTTTGGCATTAAGAGTCACTGAAGGAGCAAATTTGGAGGAAGATGAGATGGACATGATCACCAAGGAATTCAGAAACTACCTCATAAGAAAAAAAGGCATCTCAAGAGGTGGAAACTACAACAATGCAAAAGCTCCAGAGAAGCCAACCAACGAGGGACTCAAGAAATGTGAAAAAACTGATCATCACATCAAGAACTGTCCTCAATGGGAAGTGGAATGGAAAAGGGAAAGATCTGAACGAAGGAACCGAAAGAAGGAACTGGTCCATCCCAAGAAAACCTTAATGGAAATTATGGTTGCTGCTTGGGGAGAAAGCTCATACGAAGAATCGGAAGAAGAAGATGGAGAGGATCAAGCACTTATGGCAATTGGTGAATCAGATGAAGAATCATGTGAAGAACCAGAGGTAAGTATATCCCATCTCAAAAACAAGATTAAATTCCTATCCAAAGAAAAACTCTCTGAGTTGCAACTTAATTTCATGGATGATTCTGAAGAAATAAATAAAGAAAATGAGCAATTGTCGAAGGATTGTGTAATGTTAAAAGCAAAGTGTAAGAACCTGGAACTCAGAGTAAGTGAATCTGAAAATGAAAACACTGCCTTGAAGAACCAGGTTCATCCACTTGAAACTAAGGTCCTAGAGCTAAAATCTGAAAATTTAAAACTGAAATTAGGAACTGGCAAGAAGACAACTGACAACTCTCAACTCATGTTAGAAGAAAATGTAGGTAAACTAAAGGATAAGTTGTAGAATAAAGATGAACAGATAAGAGTACTAAAAGAGGAACTTGGTAAGGTCAAACATGAATTAGATCGAACATGCAAATGGAATAAATCCTCTGATACCTTGACATGGTTTCAAGAAAATCATAGTAGCAATAGAATAGGACTTGGTTTTGGGAGTCAACTGCCCAAATGGGATCCCAAAAGCAAGTACCTCACTCTTTCTGAGAACAAAATTTGCACCCACTGTGGTAAGACTAGTCATTATAAGATTGAATGCAATGCAAAAGAGTAGGCCAGTCGAAGGAATGAAAGTTTTGTTCGAAAGAAAAATTGGCTGCCAAATTGGGCCAGAAAAAGCTTAATTCATCCTTTTTCTCAAAGAAAAGGACCCAAAATAGTTTGGGTCCCTAAGACTAACCCTTGATTTTCTTTTCTAGGTTCAAGTGAGAGAAAGAAGCCAAATATGGTACTTGGATAGCGGCTGCTCAAAGCATATGACAGGGAACAAGGAACAATTCCTTTCACTTGAAAACCTCAAAGGAGGAAATGTCTCCTTTTGAAATGAAAAGAAATGTGAAATTA
Organism: Nicotiana undulata; assembly: GCA_005239495.1. Taxonomy (NCBI): domain Eukaryota; kingdom Viridiplantae; phylum Streptophyta; class Magnoliopsida; order Solanales; family Solanaceae; genus Nicotiana; species Nicotiana undulata. The sequence goes on along the minus strand of ML275421.1, from coordinate 33,643 downwards.
TTGGGGTTGGTAAATTAGGTAAAGATGATACACGTTCCATTGAGAATGTGTACTTGATAGATGGCTTGAAATATTACCTAATCAGTGTGTCACAATTGTGTGACAGAGGTAACCTGGTTGCATTCACTTTCACTAAATGTTTTGTGATTAATCTTATTACTGACAAGATTGTCTTGTAGGGAAAAAGAGTGAATAAAATCTATGTCACCGACCTGTCTACACTATCAGAAAATGAAATCACTTGCTTAAGTGTGTTGGACAACGATCCCCTCCTTTGGCACAAAAGACTTGGTCATGCAAGTCTAAATCAGCTTAACAAACTAGTCTCCAAGGACCTAGTGGTAGGTATCCCTAACATTAAGTTCACGGAAGACAAAGTTTGTGAGGCATGTGCAAGGGGGAAGCAGGTAAAATCCGCTTTCAAAAGCAATAAAATAATCAGTACCACCAGGACGTTGGAACTGGTTCATATGGATCTATGCGGTCCTATGAGAACCTTGAGCAGAGGTGGTAAGAAATATGTAATGGTGCTTGTTGATGACTACCCCAGGTTTACCTGGACTTTGTTTCTGACATCTAAATATGAAGCATTTGATATGTTTACGTTATTTGTTAGAAAAACTCAAAAGTAGTTAGGAAATCAACTTGCATCATTAAGATCTGATCATGACAATGAATTTGAAAACGCAAAGTTTGCTGAATTTTGTGATGAACATGGCATAAATCATACCTTCTCTGCCCCTAGAACTCTACAACAAATTGGAGTTGTTGAAAGAAAGAACAGAACTCTTGAGCATATGGCTAGAACTATGCTTCTTTCTAGTAAACTACCTCATAGCTTCTGGGCATAGGCAATAAACACTGCATGCTACATCATAAATAGATGCATGACCAGACCACTTGTAGAGAAAACTCCCTATGAGTTACTTAAAGGGAGAAATCCCAATATATCTCATCTTAGGGCTTTTGGATGCAAGTGCTTTGTGCACAACAATGACAAGGACTCCCTAGGTAAATTTTATCCTAGAAGTGACGAGGGAGTGTTCTTGGGATAGTCATCACATAGTAAGGCTTATAAAGTATATAATAAAAGAACTATGTATGTAGAAGAGAGTGTGCATGTTGTCTTCAATGAAACTAACATTCTTTCTAAGAGACAAGAACATGAAGATGATGTGATGACCCAAAAGGTCATCCCGTGTATTTCTAGCTAATTATGTGTTTCGAGGTCGTGAAAACCTCCTTCTATCTTACCTCAATTTGCGTGCGTATCCCGGGCGTGTATCCAGGAAGCCTTTATGTGAAAAACTGAGGAAAAAGATAATTTTGTGTTGAAAATTTGAACTAAGTTGACTTTGGTCAACATTTTTGGTAAACGGACCCGGACCCGGACTCAGACCCGTGATTTGACGGCCCGAGAGGGTCCGTAGGAAAATATGGAACTTGGGCGTATGCCCGAAATCGAATTTTGAGGTCCCAAGTCCGAGAAATGAATTTTTAAAAGAAATTATTTTCTGAAAATATAAGAGATTTTTGAAAATGTAATTATATGTGAAATTTGTTGTATGGGGCCCGTATTATGGTTCTGGATCCCGGTACGGGTTCAATATAATATATATGTCATATCTGTGAAGCTGGTAAGAAACGAAAGTCATTAGACGTAATTCGGACCATAAATGCAAATTTGAAGTTTTAGAAGTTTCATTGATTTTGGGGTTTAATTCTTTGTTTATGATGTTATTTTGGCGATTTGATCACACGAATAAGTCTGTAGGATGTTTTTGAGGTTGTGTGCACATTTGGTTTGGAGCCCTGAGGTCTTGGGTGAGTTTCGGGTAGGCGTCGGGGTGTTAAGCTTAGTAAAAATCTGGTGTTCCAGTATTTTCTGACGTCTGGTGTCATGCACTAGGCGATCGCATAGGTTCCTTCGTGATCGCATAGCACAGTTTAGGAGGGGGGACTGTAGCACTATGCGATCGCATAGTAGTAGCTGTGACCACATAAAAAGATAGGGAGGCTGGGTAGGCCTAGCACTGTGCGATCGCATTATCTCCATCGCGATCGCGGAGCGTGAGAGTCAGTCAACTCTGCGATCGCATACCCAACAACAATCACAACTTACAATACATACAAGGTACAAATAAGGCACATAGAGGCATGCTCGTGAGTCCTAAATCTACCCGACATAGAAATATAGTCTCCACGTACGGACTCTCGTCACTTGGTACGTACGCGGCCCCCACAACATGTATACATAACAAATAAGGAACCTATGTGGACATTTCCCCCTTACGAGGTTGGAAAGGAGACTCACCTCGTGACGAAATCACCCCTCGGATCAAGGACGCGCCCGAATCTCCGAAATCTACCATCGACGGCTCGCAACTAGCCAAATATAGCGTAAATTAATCAATTTGAGTTCAAAGAAGAAGAATTAACCAATAAACCCAAAATTAGGCATTCTTGAAGGATTTTGGAATTTCGACCCCAGGCCCACACATTCGGATTTCGAGAATTTTCGAAGGAATCACTTACCCGAAGCCTATGGATCATAATTATGTGATTTATACTTGAATTCATAACAAGAATTGAATAGTTCACCAAATTCCCAAAAATCCCATTTACTACCCCAAATCTAGGTTTTGCTAAGATTTAGTAGTTAATTCCCTTGGTAATTCACATAGTAGACTAGACAAACGGAGTGAAATTACTCACCTTTGGTGGACTTGGTCGTGGGCAGGTTTTCCTCAAGCTTGAGAGCTCTTTAATGGAGGTTGAGTGAGAGAACGATAAAGGAAATCCGTGTTTTTGGGCATTTAAATATGCCTTCCTACAGGGGTTTCCGCACCTGCGACCCTGTGACCGCACTTGCGAGGTAATGGCTGTACCTGCGGAAATATTGTCGGGGAGCTGGGTTCACACCTGCGGAGTTGGGGGCCGCACCTGCGGTCCCGCTCCTGCAAAAAATGGTCTGCACCTGCGGAAGTTGCGCACCTACGAGGCTGGGACCGCAGGAGCGGTCCCGCACCTGCGGTCACACCAGCTACAACTGCACCAACAATGTTTTTAGCTGGTTTTTGGCCTCTCGCGGGGTCTGGGAGGCACCTAGGCCCACCCGAGCCCCCGTCCAAAAATACCAACAAGTCCCAAATCATTATACGGACTTGCTCGAGCCCACGAAACACTCAAAAAAACGCAAAACTCAAAATCACATCCCAAAACCCCTGAATTCATACCTTTAAGACTTTCAAACTCTAGATTTCCATAACGATGCGCCGAACTGACCTATACAACTCGGAATGACTTCAAATTTTGCAGACAAGTCATAAATGACATATAGGAGCTATTCCCGGTTCCGAAATTCCGTTCGGACCTTGATAGCAAAAATCACGTTCCAATCCAAATTTCAAACTTAAGGAAATCCTGATTTCCATTTCGGGCGCCGAAATGCTCCCGGGTCATCGAAAACCCGAGCTGAGCATACGCCCAAGTACGAAATCATCATACGGAGCTACTGGAGCTGTCAGAACTGGATTCCCAGGTCGTTTTCTCAAAGTGTTGACCGAAGTCAAACTTGGCCAAATAGGCCAACCTTAAGGAACCAAGTGTTCCTAAAGCACTCAAACCATTCCCGAATCCTGAACCACCCGTCCCCGCGAGTCATAAAGCACGAATAGCCGCTACGAAAGGTTTCATTTAAGGGAACGAGATCCTAATGCACAAAATGACCGGTCGGGTCGTTACATTCTCCCCCTCTTAAACAAACGTTTGACCTCGAACGGGTCTAGAATCGTACCTGGGGTGCTGAATAGCTGTGGGTATCCGCTCCGCATGTCCTCCTTGGACTCCCAAGTCGCCTCCTCAACTGATTGGCCCCTCCACGGAACCTTACTCGCAGAAACTGTCTTGGACCTCAACTGTCGGCCCTGCCTATCAATAATAACTACTGGCTCCTCCTGATAGCCCAACTTCTCATCTAACTGAATCGTGCTGTAATCAACTACGTGGGAGAAGTCGGCATGATACCTCCGAAGCATGGATACGTGGAAAACTGGATGAACTCCTGATAAGGCTTGAGGTAAAGCAAGCTCATAAGCGACCTCTCCGACTCGCCTCAATACCTCGAATGGACCTATAAACCTGGGGCTCAGCTTGCCCTTCCTCCCGAATCTCATGATACCCTTCATCGGCGAAACCTTCAGCATAACCTTATCTCCCTCCATAAATGCTACATCACGCGCCCACTGATCTGCGTAACTCTTCTGTCTGGACTGAGTTGTGCGGAGCCTCTCCTGAATAATCTTCACCCTTTCCAAAGCATCTCTCACCAGATCTATGCCATATAACTTGGCCTCGCCAGGCTCAAACCACCCAACCGGAGAACGACACCGCCGACCATATAAAGCCTCAAATGGAGCCATCTCGATGCTGGACTGATAACTATTATTGTATGCAAACTCCGCCAAAGGCAAGAACTTGTCCCACTGACCGCCAAAATCAATCACACAAGCCCTGAGCATATCCTCCAAAATCTGAACTGTACGCTCTGACTGGCCATCAGTCTGAGGGTGAAATGCTGAACTGAGGTCTATCTGAGTTCCCACCTTGTTGTGCAAAGCCCTCCAAAAGTTCAAAGTGAACTGAGGACCTCGATCTGATATAATAGACACCGGCACACCGTGCCACCGGACTATCTCTCGAATGTAAATCTGAGCCAGCCTCTCTGTAGTATAAGTAGTAGCCACAAGAATAAAATGCGCTGATTTGGTCAATCTATCCACAATGACCCAAATAGCGTCAACCTTCCGCAAAAGTCCGAGGCAACCCAACCACGAAGTCCATGGTGATGCGCTCCTATTTCCACTCAGAAATGGGCATCTGCTGAAACAAGCCTCCTGGCCTCTGGTGCTCGTACTTGACCTGCTGACAATTGAGACACCTAGCCACATACTGCACTATATCCTTCTTCATCTGCCTCCACCAGTAATGCTGCTTCAAATCACGATACATCTTCGTCGCTCCTGGATGAACCGAATACCGAGAACTGTGCGCCTTTGCTAGAATCCTCTCACTCAGGCCATCAATATCAGGAACACATAATCGGCCTTGGAGTCTCATAAAACCATCCTCGCCCAAGGTAACCTCTTTGGCCCTACCCTGGACCACCGTATCCCGAAGCTCTACAAGACATGGATCATTAAACTGTCGAGCCTTAATCTCCCCCAACAATGAAGACTGAGCAACTACATGAGCCAAAACTCGACGAGGCTCCGAAAGGTCCAATCTCACAAGGCGATTGGCCAAGGACTGAATGTCCAAGGCTAAAGGTCTCTCCTCAGCTGCAATGTAGGCCAAGCTACCCATACTCG
>ML275421.1:661-28096 GCA_005239495.1 Nicotiana undulata | reverse complement strand
AATAGTGAGATCATAGTCTTTTAACAACTCAAGCCATCTCCGCTGCCTCAAATTAAGGTCCCTCTGCTTAAATAAATGCTGCAAACTGCGGTGGTCAGTGTAGACCTTACATGACACACCATACAAATAGTGCCACCAAATCTTCAAAGCATAAATAATCGCTGCCAACTCTAAGTCGTGCATAGGATAGTTCTTTTCATGAACCTTCAGCTAGCGCGAAGCATAAGCAATAACCCTACCATCTTGCGTCAACACACATACCAACCCGACGCGAAGCGTCACAATATACAATATACATCCCAGACTCAGAAGGCAATGATAGAACTGGTGCTGAGGTCAATGCTGACTTGATCTTCTGAAAGCTCGCCTCACACTCGTCGGACCATCGAAACGGGGCATTCTTCTGAGTCAATCTAGTCAATGGAGCTGCAATAGAAGAGAATCCCTCCACAAATCGTCGATAATAGCCGGCTAGACCCAGAAAACTCCTGATCTCTAAAGATGAAGTAGGACGCGGCCAACTCTGAACTGCCTCAATCTTCTGCAAATCAACCTTGATACCCTCTCCGGATACCACATGCCCTAGAAATGCCATCGACTCCAACCAAAACTCGCACTTGGAGAACTTAGCATATAGCTTGTGCTCTCGCAAGGCCTGAAGCACAACTCTCAAATGCTGCTCGTGCTCACCAAGGCTCCGTGAGTAAATCAATATATCATCAATGAAAACAATAACAAAGGAGTCGATAAACGGCCTGAACACCCTATTCATCAAGTCCATAAATGTTGTTGGGGCATTAGTCAAGCCGAAGGACATCACTAGAAACTCATAATGGCCATATCTGGTGCGAAATGCAGTCTTCGGAACATTAGAAGCCCGAATTTTCAACTGGTGATAACCCGATCTCAGATCAATCTTAGAAAACACCCGAGCACCTTACAACTGGTCAAACAAATCATCAATGCGCGGCAGAGGATACTTGTTCTTGATGGTCACCTTACTCAAATGACGATAGTCAATGCACATCCGCATAGACCTATCCTTCTTCTTCACAAATAAGACCGGAGCACCCCATGGTGACACACTCGGCCTGATGAACTCCTTGGCCAACAACTCCTCAAGCTGCTCCTTCAACTCCTTTAGCTCCTTAGGAGCCATACGATAAGGGGGAATGGAAATAGGCTGAGTATTTGGAGCCAAATCAATACAGAAGTCTATATCTCGATTTGGAGGCATGCCTGGAAGATCTGAAGGGAACACATCTGAAAACTCTCGAACAACAGGCACTGAATCAATGGTAGGAGACTCGGCAGTGGTGTCCTGCACAAAAGCAAGGTAAGCTAAGCAACCCTTCTCGACCATGTGCCGAGCCTTTATAGAGGAAATGACCCGACTGAATGCACTAACTGAAGAACCCCTCCACTCTAACCTCGGCGACTCAGGCATGGCTAATGTAACTGTCTTGGCATGGCAATCCAACACAGCATGATAAGGAGATAGCCAATCCATGCCCAAAATAACCTCGAAATCAACCATATCGAGCAATAATAGGTCGGCTCTGGTCTCAAGCCCATAGAAGGTGATCACACAAGATCGGTAGACCCGGTCTACTACCACATAATCGCCCACAGGAGTGGACACATACAAAGGAGAACCCAAGGACTCACGAGTAACATCCAGAAAATGAGCAAATAATGCGGAAACATATGAGTATGTAGACCCTGGATCAAATAACACTGAAGCCTCCCTACCACAGAGTGAAATAATACTTATAATCACGGCGTATGAGGCCACTGCGTCTGATCTGGACGGAATAACATAGAATCTAGTTATAGCACCTGAAGACTGAGCTCCCCCAGAACGAGTTGGAGCTGACTGACCCCCTCCTGACTGGTCTCCCCTTCTAGGATGGCCCCTGCCAACCTGACCCTCACCCCTAGGTGGTCAAACTGCTGGTGCTGAAATAATAGGCTGGTGACTCTGTTGCACGACTTTGCCCCGATAGTGGGGGAAATCCCTCCTCACGTGGCCTAAGTCCCCACACACGTAGCATCTCAAATGTGACATATCCTGCTGTCCTGTGGAGTAAGAGTCCCGAATGGCCGGAGTGCTATGAGAATCATCTCACACAACACTGAAATAGGAACCAGAGGATCTCTGACGGCTGGAGTAACCACTGGATGAACTGTGGATGGCTGGAGAACGGTAGGAGCGCTCTGGCATGGCGTTGAACCGAGGCCTCGCTGAAACACCCATGGGAGGTAGTGGAGGTTCTGTATATGAAGTCCTACTGAACTGACCGCCTCCGGACTGACCCCTACCCCTAGCTGGAGCGCCCTTGAAGTCACCTAAGAATCTAGCCCTCTTGTCCTGCTGACCTTGCAGACCCTGCTCCCTGCTCCTCAGTCGATAACCCTCAATCTGTCGAGCTATCTCGACTACAAGCTGGTACGGGGTACCCATCTCTACCTCTCTAGCCATAGAGGTCCTGATACCTTGATGTAAGCCTGCCACGAACCGCTGCACCCTCTCGGCATCAGTGGGCAATATCATGAGAGCATGGCGGGATAACTCTGAAAACCTCGCCTCATAATCCATCACGGACATCTGCCCTTGCTCTAACTGACCCCGAAGCTCCTCCCTCTCAGACGGCGGAATGTATCTATCCAGAAATAGCTGAGTAAACTGCTCCCAAGTGACAGGAGGAGAATCCACTAGCCTGCTGAGAATATATGATTGCCACCAGCGGCGAGCCTTGCCCTCTAGCTGAAATATAGTGAAGTCTACCCCGTGTAACTCTAATATCCTCATATTGTGCAGTCTGTCTTTGCACCTGTTGAGGAAATCCTAGGCGTCCTCACCCCGCTCACCCCCGAAGACTGGAGGGCGAAGTCGGGTCCATCTATCTAGCATCTTCTGCTGGTCACCCTCTGCAACTGGCTTGGGCTCTGGCACTGCTACTACAGGCTGAACTCCACCCACGGGTAGTGTATCCGGAGTGTGGTGTGCTGTTGTTGCCTGTTCTGTGGCCTAAGCAGTAGGGGTCTGAACTCCCCCTCCCGCCTGGGAAGTGGCAGGATCTGCTGGAAGTATGCTAGCCTGGGACATAGTGTCCATGAATCTCCACATGCGGCCCATGACCTCCTGGAAGCCTGGCGTAGCAATAAACTCTGCTGGAGTAGGAGCTACTGGAGGCACCTCGCCTCGCTCCTCGATGATAGGATCTTCTAACGGTGCGATTGGCACAACTTTGGGATGCCCTCGTCCCCTACCTCGTGTAGGTGCCCTACCCTTGCCCCTACCACAGCCTCGAGCGACGGGGGTAGCAGCCTCTCCCGGATCAGGAACATGAGAAGCACGCGTCCTCACCATTTGTGAGAGAGTAGAAGGTCAAATTTGAGTACATCATCGGTTGCACGATAGGATATGAACAAAGAGGAGTTTCTTAACACCCTATAGCCTCCTGAAGATAAGTACAGACGTCACCGTACCGATCCGCAAGACTCTACTGGGTCTGCCCGTGGCTCGTGAGACTACGTGAACCTGAGGCTCTGATACAACGTTGTCACGACCCAAATCCTAATTTAGGTCGCGATGGCGCCCAACAGCGGAGTTAGGCAAGCCAACATGAATTACACTAGGTGTTACCCTTCCCATTTGATTAGACAACTCAATATTTACCAGTTTAAGACAATTAAACATGATGATAGCTTGATATGAAAATAAAATCATAACAATACATTTCCAAAATAAAGCATATGTACGAATATACAACCCAAAACCCAAAATATGCACTACATGTGTGCCAGGAACTAGTGTCACGAGCGTCACGGGCAACTATCTGAGTATACAAAGATAATATATATACAAGTCCACAGTCTGAATGAAATAGACGGGAAAATGACAAAAGGGAACTTCAGGGTGCTGCCAAGGACCGCCAGGAAGAACAGCTCACCGTGAAGTCTAATCAGCGCAAGTCAGTACCTAGCACCGGCCTGATAATCAGGAGTACCAACCTCCGGACCTGTACAGTCAAGTACAGAAGAAGAAGAAGTGTAGCATGAGTACATAAATAAATATGTACCCAGTGAGTATCCCATCTAAACTCGAAGGAGTAGTGATGAGAGGTTGACTAGATACTCACTAAGGTCCAGCAATATAATATAAAAAGAGATATGGCTAAAGTAGTAGGCATGTGAAGCAGAAATCAACAAGTACATAGGCAAATAATGTAATCTAGGTAACAAGTGAAAATGAACTGCAAGTGCCAAATCCTCTGTTTACACAATACATGTCAATCCTACTATAAGTGACTCAGACTCAAGTGATAAAACAATACCAGAACAAGGCAGCCGGCCGGAGTCATAAGGGTGGTCATAAAGACTGAGGTCATAAGCTAACCCACGATCGGAAGCTGACCCACGATCGCGCATACAGTCTAGGACTCGTGTGCTGACTCGATAATGATAAGCTACCCACGATCGCGCATCATGACTGCGACTCGTGTGCTGACTCGATAATGATAAGCTACCCATGATCGCGCATCATGCCTGCGACTCGTGTGCTGACTCGATAATGATAAGCTACCCACGATCGCGAATCATACCTGCGACTCGTGTGCTGACTCGATAACAAGTGCATATTCATATATAGGTTTATATGTGTACCGACTAAATAGTGAACCCAACAGGACCGTGCCAATACCACTGCAGCCAACTGGGAGTGAAATCATAATATTTCACCTTTCCATGTCATCTCAACAACAATCACAACTTACAATACATACAAGGTACAAATAAGGCACATAGAGGCATGATCGTGAGTCCTAAAGCTACCCGACATAGTAATATAGTCGCCACATACGGACTCTCGCCACTTGGTACGTACGCGGCCCCCACAACATGTATACATAACAAATAAGGAACCTATGGGGACATTTCCCCCTTACGAGGTTGGAAAGGAGACTCACCTCGTGACGAAATCGCCCCTCGGATCAAGGACACGCCCGAATCTCTGAAATCTACCCTCGACGACTCGCAACTTGCCAAATATAGCGTAATTGAATCAATTTGAGTTCAAAGAAGAAGGATTAACCAATAAACCCAAAATTAGGCATTCTTGAAGGATTTCAGAATTTCGACCACAGGCCCACACGTTCGGATTTCAAGAATTTTCGAAGGAATCACTTACCCGAAGCCTATGGATCATAATTATGTGATTTATACTTGAATTCATAACAAGAATTGAATAGGTCACCAAATTCCCAAAAATCCCATTTACTACCCCAAATCTAGGTTTTTCTAAGATTTAGTAGTTAATTCCCTTGGTAATTCACATAGTAGAGTAGACAAACGGAGTGAAATTACTCACCTTTGGTGGACTTGGTCGTGGGTAGGTTTTCCCCAAGCATGAGAGCTCTTTAATGGAGGTTGAGTGAGAAAATGATGAAGGAAATCCGTGTTTTTGGGCATTTAAATATGCCTGCCTACAGGGATTTCCGCACCTGCGACCCTGGGACCGCACCTGCGGAAAAATGGCTGGGGAGCTGGGTTCACACCTGCGGTCCCGCTCCTGCGGAAAATGGTCCACACCTGTGGAAGTTGAGCACCTGCGAGGTTGGGACCGTAGGAGCGGTCCCGCACCTGCGGTCACACCAGCTACAGCTGCACCAGCAGTGTTTTTAGCTGGTTTTTTACCTTTCGCGGGGTCTGGGAGGCACCTGAGCCCACCCGAGCCCCCATCCAAAAATACCAACAAGTCCCAAATCATTATACGAACTTGCTCGAGCCCACGGAACACTCAAAACAACACAAAACTCAAAATCACATCCCAAAACCCTTGAATTCATAACTTTAAGACTTTCAAACTCTAGATTTCCATAACGATGCGCCGAACCGACCTATACAACTCGGAATGACTTCAAATTTTGCAGACAAGTCATAAATGACATATCGAAGCTATTCTCAGTACTGGAATTCCGTTCGGACCTCGATAGAAAAAATCACGTTCCAATCCAAATTTCAAACTTTAGGAAATCCTGATTTTCGGGCGCCGAAATGCTCCCAGGTCATTGAAAACCCGAGCCGATCATACGCCCAAGTCCGAAATCATCATACGGAGCTACTGGAGCTGTCAAAACTTGATTCCGAGGTCGTTTTCTCAAAGTGTTGACCGAAGTCAAACTTGGCCAAATAGATCAACCTTAAGGAACCAAGTGTTCCTAAAGCACTCAAACCATTCCCGAATCCTGAACCACCCGTCCCCGCGAGTCATAAAGAACGAATAGCCTCTACGGAAGGTTTCATTTAAGGGAACGAGATCCTTATGCGCAAAACGACCGGTCGGGTCGTTACAATTTCACCCCATTTTCATAACTCCTTCTCCTCTCCACCTTGGGCAATTCTTGGAAGAAATTCTTCACCATAACTTCATAGGTAAGTAATCCTAGACTCATTTTCTTCCATGTTTATCAACACCCACTAGATTTCTAGGCCTAAAACATGAGTTCAAGGGTAAAAAATTAGGGATTTGGGTAGAATTAGGGCTTTTTGATTAATTGAGAGTTTGACCTCGTTTTGGGGTCGGATTTCGAAACAAATTAAATATTCTGGCTCGTGGGTGAATAGGTGATCGGGTTTTGGTCCGAACCTCGTGTTTTGACCAAGCGGGCCCGGGGTCGATTTTTGGATTTTTGGGAAGAATTTTAGAAAGTCTATAATTAAGAATTGGAATTGAATTGTTTAGCATTTATTGATGTTATTGAGTCGATTATGTCTAGATACGATTGATTTGGAGTCGGGTTCAAAAGGATAAGTGGTGCTTGAGGCTTGATTTTGATCGTGGAAGTCGAGGTAAGTGTTTGACCTAACCTTAGCTTGAGGGAATAGGTATTGAGTCTTATTTGCTACGTAATTATTACATGTTCAATGTATAGCTGAGGTGACGAGTACCTATATGTTGTTGTCAAGCATGCACATGAGTCGGATATTAGTTATTATGTGATTTTCATTGAGATTTATTGTGTTATGGATTTAATATCAATTTGGTAATTATTCATCTGATGGAAATTCTTGGTTGTGAATATTGTTGAGTATTTGTTCGGTTGAGGAATATTTTATTAAATTATACACTTGTGTAAGGTTGGTTATAGTTATGTCCCTTGCCGGGACGGTATTATTTTTGTTGATCGTTCCCTTGCCGGGATGTTGTGATTTATGGTCCTTATTCTTGGTTTCTCCTTGCCAAATTGTTGTTTATGATATTTTAGCACGAGAGGACATTTCATGTCGTGTTTATGATATTTTAGCACGAGGGGACATGTCGTGACGTTTCTTTTACTTATAGTGAGGATGAGAGTAAAAGCACGAAGGGTGATGTCGTGCACTTGTTTGTTCTGTGTTGTTAATTCCTGTTGTTATTTTGATTTTTAAATTGTTGCCTTGTTCCGTTATTCCAGTAATTGCTACCCCTTTTCCCCAGCATGTTCCCCCTTTTATCTGGTACTTAACTATTTAATTCATGTTATTGTTATTTCTACCTTATGTTATTGAACTGCACATGTGATATTATTTGTCGTGTCCTAGCCTCGTCACTACTTCGCCGAGGTTAGGCTCGGCACTTACTCAGTACATGGGGTTGGTTGTACTGATACTACACCTGCACAATTTTTGTTGTGTAGATCCCCGTATAGGACCCAATGGGCATTGAGCTAGGCGACTTCCTTCAGTCCACTCGGAGACATTGAGGTAGTCCTGCAGGCGTCCGCATGCCTTGGCATCTCCTTCCATTTCTTCATTTTCTGTTTTAGTATTTCAAAAAAGATGTGTTATTTCTTTCAAACCTTTTTGTGTATTAATCTTAGATAGTCTGTGACATTGTGACTCCAAAGATCTGGGTTGGCTATTTTGAGAATTCGTAAAAGCTTGTGGATCTAATTATGTACTTCTTTTATCTGTTCTTATTTTTAGCTTTTATTTATGGCAAAGTCGTATTTTACTTGTTCTCACTTAATAATAAAGGTTTTTAATGAATTTGATTAATCACGTTGGCTTGTCTAGCGGGTTCAACGTTACACGTCATCACGGTCCCGACGGTGGGAATCTCGGGTCGTGACAAGTTGGTATCAGAGCTCTAGGTTGCCTAGGTCTCACAAGTCACATGCAAGCTTGGTAGAGTTTGAGGGATTGGTACGGAGACGTCTGTACTTATCCCCCAGAGGTTGCGAAGTTAGGAATAACTTCACATCTATTCATCTCTGTCGTGCAATTTGAATTCTAAATGCTAATTGAGTTCTATTCTATTCTCTCGCAGATGGCGAGAACGTGTGCTTCTTCATCTACCGATCAGCAGACCGATCCTTCAGTTGCAGCTCCTACGAGGGGCCGAGGATGAGGTCGTACTAGAGGCCGAGGCAGGGGCAGGGGCAGGGCTCAGCCCAGAGCAGCAGCCCCAGTGGAGGATCCACAGGTAGAGTTTGCCGATGAGATTCCTGCTCAGACAGGTCCAGTTGGACCAGCTCAGGTCCCAGAGGGGCTCATTGCCACCCCGGTACTTCAGGACGCTCTGGTCCTCTTGGTGGGCCTTATGGATAGCGTGGCTCAGACCGATCTACTTCCTACAACCCTAGCCGTCTCTCAGAATGGGGGAAGGGCCCAGACTCCTGCTACCTGCAAACCAGAGCAGTTAGCTTCGCAGTTCCAGACTCCAGCACCTCAGGCAGCTGGAGTAGTACAGCCAATTGTTGCAGCTCAGGCTGTTGACAGAGCAGCCATGTCTGCCGATGCTTTATGGAGATTGGATCGGTTCACCAAGCTATTTCCTACTACTTTTACTGGTGCACCATCAGAGGACCCCCAGGATTACTTGGACAGTTGCTCTGAGGTTCTTCGGAACATGGGGATCGTGGAGACCAATGGAGTCGATTTTCCTACATTCCGTCTTTCTGGTACCGCCAAGACTTGGTGGAGGGACTATTGCTTGACCAGGCCAGTTGGATCGTCGCCTTTGTCTTGGGCTCAGTTCTCCGAGTTGTTCTTGGAGAAGTTTCTACCAGTTACCTAGAGAGAGGATCTTCAGAGGCAGTTTGAGCGTCTCCAGCAGGGCTCTATGACAGTTACACAGTATGAGAGCCGATTCATCACTTTGGCCAGACATGCTATTATGATACTCCCCACTGATCGAGAGAGAGTGAGGAAGTTTATTGAGGGGCTAGCTCAGCCGATTAGACTACAGATGGCCAGAGAGACAGGTACTGATATTACATTTCAGGAGGCAGCCAATGTGGCCAGGCGGATTGAGATGGTCTTATCATAGGGCAGTGGTCAGGGGTCTGACAAGAGGCCTCGTTGTCACACCTCCTTTTTACTACCCCGGGAAGGGTATAAGGGAGTTTTTTCCAATTTAAGTGACAATCGAAACGGTATTATTTTATTTAAAATTCAGAGTCGCCACTTGGAATAATTTATGGTGTCCCAAGTCACCGGTTTAAAATCCCGAATCGAGGAAGTTTGACTCTGTTTTAAAGTCCGCGAACACAAAAATCCGGGTAAGGAATTATGTTAACCCGAGAGAAGGTGTTAGGCATTCTCGGGTTCCGTGGTTAGAGCACGGTCGCTCAACTATTATTATTGGCATATTTATCTGATTTTAAAACATTGTTTTCGACCTATGTGCATTTATTCCTTTTAAACCGCTTTTAATATTGATAGAATTAATTTGAACAAATTGCGATACCGCGCACTCGTTTGTTTTTGTGCACGTTGCAAACTGCGCCACATGAAATTCACCCGCGATTTATGACATATTTATTTTTTAATATTAAACAAAGTTATGGCCAGGTCACATGAAATGCACACTCGAACTTTGCCTTACGGTATTACACACATTGCGAATTGCGCTGCGTGAAACGTACCCGCAATTCACAACATGTTAATTTTTATTATTGTTTGAAATCATGGTCGGATCACATGAAATGCACACCCGGATTTTAATAGTTAAGCGTCACAACTATGTCATGGAACCGTACCCGCAGTTATAACAATTATTTAATTAACGTGTCTAGAGAAAGCTACGAGAGTTCAAGGCATTTTCCATACTAAAATACTTTGTATTTACGTGAGGGCCATAGATTATAGGATTTTATTTGTGTATGGCGCACCTCAAATTACTCTTAAAGAAAACTAAAGATGCTTCAACTTTAATCTAATTCGAAATTAGGTACCACAACCACGTCATGGGAACCGTACCCGCGATCTACAACATGCCACAGAAATATTTTGCGGAAAGCAGCAACATTGCACAACCAAGAAATAACATGAAAACGAGACATATGAAATTTTTCAATCCGCATAGGTTTCATCTATCACCAAGAGTGGAGTCATAACAGGAATCAAACTTATCAAGTTCATATCATATTTCCAACTAATCATGAGGCCAACAAAACCTTACAATAAATGAATTTTACCTTAATAACACTAACAAACAGATATGCTAACAAATGGCTAAATGTATTCTAATGCCAACAAACACAAAACCAACTTTCAAGTAGACCCAATTCTGAGACGATGAAATGAGCATTCACATAGATACCAAACTTAATGATATACTTGTTTAACCAAAATCTTGGAATGAAATTAGGAAGACACGGTACATAGGTAAGAGGAACGGACCTTTATTGCCGAAATCTTAATTTTTTGAAGGTTTTGCAATGTATTGACAAATGAACCTCAAATATACAGCAACCAAATCATTTGGATCACACGGACCACGTACGAAGACCTCGACGAACTTCAGACCTCAAACCTCAACAGAAACTCGACTAGATCGCCGGACACTCGAAGCTGATTTNATCATTTGGATCACATGGGCCACGTACGAAGACCTCGACGAACTTCAGACCTCAAACCTCAACAGAAACTCGACTAGATCGCCGGACACTCGAAGTTGATTTTCAAGCTGTTTTAACAGAGGTTTTGTACATTTCTGGACTGGTTTCTGCGATGAAGGAGTTGTTGCCTCTCCTAGTTTTTGGGTGTTAGGTCTGTTTGGAGATTGCTAGAGAATATGTTGCTGGCCGCCGGTGATGAAGTCCGGCGGCAGCGTGATGAAGGCGGCTCGCTAATGGATCTTCGCTGCTGTTCTCCTGGTTGATGATGACGACAGGAGATAGGGTGGTCGTGGGGTATTAGGGTGGTAGGAAAGCTGGCCGGCGGCGGCCTTAGCGAGAGAGATGAGAGTTCTGTGTGTTCAAGGTTTCGCGGTGGCAGACTGGTGGTGTTTCTTAGAGGATTTGGCGATGGGGGCTTGGCTATTTGGTGTGGAGATGGGGAAGACATGCGGCTATTATTTTTCTCAAGGTTTAGGTGCTGATCGTCCTTTTTTTGGAGTCTCTTTAGTGTTTTTCTCTGTATCTGAAGGGTGTATTTTTGTTAAAGGGTCTAATGTCTCCTCTCTTCCTAATGTTAGGGTGTAGTATTTAAGAATAAGGGGTATAGGTTTTAGGGTTAGGTTAGTGGGTATTGGGCTAAGGGGAATGAGCTTTTGAAATTGGGCCAAAGACCAGAAAATGGACTTTACAACCCAAAAACTTACTCTTCCTTTTAAAAATGATACAAAATTTATAATTCTAAAAATATTAATTAAAACTTAATTAATTAAATATTAAAATAAACTCATTTTTGTACTTAAAATAAAGTAAAAGAGTTAAAACTAGCTAAAATGACGATATTAGGCCTAAACTAAATATTAAACGCTAAAATGTATAAAATCTCTGGGAGGGTCAAAAATTACACGTCTACAACTGCCCATATTTGACTGGAAACACGAAGAGTTTTCAGACAAAGAATGACTAGACGGGTTTTTTGACCTGACCCTTATTTAGAGAGACCAAAAACTTAGAGAAAAGGAGAATGTGACCGAGCCCTGGTATCTGAGCTGCCTACATATCCTTGGCTATAAAGGAATCAGGTCACGTGTAGTTCAGAGGTAGGAAGAGTGATGGAGTATACCGAGGTGAAAAAGCCGATCGATGTTCCGTTCCGTCGAGGTTCCGGTTCGCGACCCTGTTATTACATCAAAATCAAAAATGAAAAAGACTAACTAAACCTGTCAACTATGAGTTACAAGATTCCTATCTGTAAGTCTTTTGAATCTTGATCTTGAGTCTTGAATGGTCTTCATGCAGACTTTAAATTTGAACCTTGGCGCTTTCTAGTTGCAGGTGCTGATTTATTCTTCCACGGCTTCGACGAAGCACGACGGGACATGCAAAGCTTGTGACTCAGTCATGTCTTGAGCAATCCATATCTTGTCTCTGCTTCTGCACTTGGATACTTATTTTTTTGTTTTTCTTCTTTTATTCTAGATTGAGACTACTTATGTTGAACATCTCGTATTGTCGACTCGCATTCTTGGGCAAGCTTCTGTTGTTGTTAACACAAATTGAATTCTGAAATGGGTTCCCTTGTTTTCCAGGTGGATGCCTGATTGCCGAGACTTGGACTGCATTCCCTTGTTCTCTAGGTGGGCGCCTGATTGCCAAAAACTTGAATGTATTCCCTTGTTCTCCAGGTGGGCGCCTGATTTCCACAACTCGAATTGTATTCCCTTGTTCTCTAGGTGGGCGCCTGATTGCCAAAAACTTGAATGTATTCCCTTGTTCTCCAGGTGGGCGCCTGATTTCCACAACTCGAATTGTATTCCCTTGTTCTCTAGGTGGGCGCCTGATTGCCAAAAACTTGAACTGTACTCCCTTGTTCTCCAGGTGGGCGCCTGATTTCCACAACTTGAAATTGTATTCCCTTGTTCTCCAGGTGGGTGCCTGATTGCCAAAAACTTGAACTGCATTCCCATGTTCTCCAGGAGCGCGCCTGATTGCCAAAACTCGAACTGTATTCCCTTGTTCTCCAGGTGGGCGCCTGATTGCCAAAAACTTGAACTGTATTCCCTTGTTCTCCAGGTGGGCGCCTGATTGCCAAAACTTGAATGTATTCCCTTGTTCTCCAGGTGGGCGCCTGATTTCCCCAACTTGCACTGTATTCCCTTGTTCTTCAGGTGGGAGCCTGATTTCCCCAACTTGCACTGTATTCCCTTGTTCTCCAGGTGGGAGCCTGATTTCCAAAAACTTGAAATGTATTCCCTTGTTCTCCAGGTGGGCGCCTGATTGCCAAACCTCGAACTTGAAAACCGAATATTGACCCCGTTCTTCAGGCGGGCTCTTGATGCCTCTTTGACTTGAACTTGTAATCTGAAATTTGACCTTCTTCTTCAGGCGGGATTCTCCTGACACCTCTCTAACTTGAAATTGAAAGTTGACCCTATTCTTCAGGCGGGATCCTCCTGATGCCTCTCTGACTTGAAATTGTAAACATGTTCTTCGGGCGGGCTTCTGATGCCTCTCTGTATTGAAGATTGAAAGTTGCCCCCGTTCTTCAGGTGGGCTCTACTGATGCTTCTTGAACTTGAAAATGTAAACCGAACGTTGACCCTGTTCTCCTGGTGGGTGCCTGCAGTCACAACAAAACAAAGAAAATTTTCTGCCCCAGTTTGTACTAGGAACATTTGTGAGTGTTAGTTGAATGATGTTACCCAAAATCTCTAAGAGTTTAAACTAAATCCCATTATCCAGGAGGGTCTTGAAAATTTCAAACTGAATCTCATCTTAAGAATGAAAACTTTGACACCAACTATATTTCCTCAAGGTAGATCTTATGCTAGATCTTGTTGCTCATGGATGTTTTGAATTTTAACTAAGTCTCATTGTCCAGGAGGGTCCTAAGAACTTCAAATTAAATCCCATTATCCAGGCGGGTCTTGAAAACTTAAAATGTACTTACCTGAGCCATGCTCTTTTTTCTGGATGATCTCTGCAGAAAGAACAAAATGCCTTGCCCCAGAACCATGCTTTCCTCATGGAGGGTCCCTGCAAATTAGACAAATTTTCTTGCCCCTGTTTCAGACAAATAGAATCTTGTTAGTTTGAAAACGTGGTGGTTAGTTTGTGGCATCATTGCTCAGTGTCTACCTTTTCCACTGCCATGTTTCATTCTGATGAGCTGCTTCGGGCCAGCAAGGGATTGTTTGACCTTTTGGTCGAAACTGGACCACAAAACCTCTGGATGACCTGAATCTCTTACATCCACTTGTTGCATTGTGTTTTCATTCTGAAAGTTGCTGAATCTTTGTATTTTTCAAAATTCAAGAATCAACTTATCACCTGAACTTCAGTTATCACCATACTGCTCATTCTGAATCATGTCATTTGTGATGTGCTTGTCCGAACTCCGCTTTGTGCAATTTAAAAGCTGGCAGTAGGCTTTGAACTTTCCTTCTTGTTCAAAAAAGGCTAACTCAAAAGAGACTAAGATAGACTCAAAGAGCACGATGAAGTGATTTTTGGCAGAAGGAACGAAGGAAAATTTGAACAAAGATACCTATGTGAAGAAGAATNTTTGGAATCCTTCTTTTACTTGCTTAAACACTGCTGACATTGGTAAAGCCTTAAAGAAAATAATCCCAAAAGAAATGAAATGCAATGACTTGGAGAATTAGGAATAAAGAAGAAAATTCGAAACATGATGACTTATTGGTGGGAGAAAAAGGAAAAGAGACTTATCTGGGTGAGGCAACTGCCACCAATGATCATGATATGCATTTCGGATTAATCATNTTTTTGGCAGAAGGAACGAAGGAAAATTTGAACAAAGATACCTATGTGAAGAAGAATGGAAAAAGCCTTATCTGAGTGAAGCGGCTAACTCCAATGATCATGACATGCATTTTGGATTGATCAGCCTAATCCATCCAACCAATCATGTTTTCAGTTCATGCCTTATGCCCGAGATCTCCATAACGCAATCTCTTCGCTACTGACCTTGTTCGATTTGCGGTGCCCTGAAGGGTTTTCACCAACAGACCTCTCTCATTTGTTCATCTCTCAACTCACAGTCGCCCTACGGTGCCCGTGAAGGTTTTCACCGATAAGACTCTCTCATTTTAATTTCTCTCAACTTACCATCGCCTTACGGTGCCCCTGAGGGTTTTCACCAATAAGACTCTCTCATTTATTTGTCTTCCTTTGTACGACACAGAGTGTTGCCCCTAGTGCGAATCATATCTCTGCCTCGCTTGACTTGGCACTCTCAAATATTGGTCGGAAGGTCTTTCTTGGACCGTAATGCAGGCTTTTGGATGAGTTTAGAAAGAAAGGATAAAGGCTCAAAACAAATTGAGTGGGTTCACAATTACAACTTTTGGAATCAGATCTTTTATATAGCCACAACTTCTGCCCCAGTTTCTTTGCTTGGGGGCTTTTGAATTTTTGTTTAGATGGGACCAAACCGTGAGGCTGCCTACGTATCCTTAAAAGGAATCAGATCGAACGTAGTTCGTGCATAGGAATTTCTTTGTTGTTGTTACTTTCTTCTTTTTCTCTTCTTTATCTTTTTTCTTCTTTTTTTTTTCTTTTTTCTTTTCCTTCTCATTTTTCTTATCTTTTCCTCTTTTCCTTCTTTATTTTCTTTTTGTGTCCGTGTTTCTGAACTTTGCTACTGATTCCAAAAGAGGGGTATGAAAGAAAATATATAAAGCTCAAAGGGGTGACAAAGGGTAAAGTGTTTATATAGCAGAATAAAATGCCCTCGTCATTCCAATCTTCAAAACATGCCAAGTACAAACAAACACAATTTAAACCAAAGAAATCACACATAATATCTTTTGACTGCATCAGAATTGATAGCCATATCTACACATTTGCCTTCTATATCTGTTAAATACAAAGTACCATTGGACAACACTCTCGTTACGATGAACGACCCTTGCCAATTTGGGGCGAACTTGCCTTTTGCTTCAGCCTGATGTGGAAGAATGCATTTCAACACTGACCGATCTACCACAAACTGTTTGAGAGATACTCCCTTGTTGTATGCTCTCATCAACCTCTTTATTTCCTAGACTAATCGCCTCAGTTTCACTCAATTCAAGCTCCAGGTTATCTTAAAATGCGTGAACCTTTACTTGTTTCCTCAAATGCATCCTTTATCACATTCAAAACCGTGTTTCATTATTCCATGATTAGATTGGCTTTCAAGATCTAGCTAAAAACTCCGCACGCATGTCATTTCATTAGAACTGGCCTGAAGAGAACTATATACAAGAAAAGAACTAAACAGAGATTGCAAATAACAAAAATAAAATTTCATTATACCAAAGGATGGCAGGGTTTGAACAATACCGAAACAAACCTAGATGACAGATTCAGAGACACAAAACTAACTAACAAGACTCCTAAAGATAAGCAAAAGAGGACAGAATGATTTGAATCATCAAAACAAACAAGTTAAAATCTGGATTACAACCCCGAAATAACCAGATAGCAGAAAAGATGTCAAAATGAACTGCCAAGACTCCTTCCCGACTAGGAAATGTGGTGCTTTCTAATTACTAAGCTCGAGATCTTATCCACTGAGTTGCACATCAAAATTACTGGGACCCTCACCCACTTCAATCACATTGCCTTAACCAAGTCGCTCATTGACTCATTTGAGGTGGTTTTGGGGGTGGAGTGTGAAAAGGTTGTGGGGAGATATCAACAACAGTAGGAATCTGGATTTGTGACAATGGCAGAATGGTGACAAAGCTTTCAGAGTAGTTAGCGGGGTACAATGACGGAGGACACCCACTAATCCAGGCTTGGTATATTTCGGCCATATGTCCCTTCAACTTTAGGACCTCTTCTTTCAACTCAGATTCTGATTCAACAATCCCCTTGGGCGGGTCAACAACACATGTGTCCAAGTCTTTGCCAGTCATGGCTACCTCGCTATTTGACCTTGTATTGTACGGATGACTCGCCACAAACTAACCACCCTCTGTTATGATAACAATTAAAATACCACAGAGGAGCAAAACAAAGCCAACATGTTAGCGTTAGGGCATTTATCAGATAAAAACATCACGTTGTGTGTAATGCACCTAGCAGCAATTAATGGTTCATGAATGGCTTCGAGGGTCACAAGGTCATTTGGCATCATCCCAATTTTGTTCATTTCAGCCTCCTCTTTTCTTTCATTTCTAGCACTTCTTGACTTGCTCATTTTCCTTCCTCTTTTTTCTTTCTAATTATCATTAATTTCTTTCTCTCGCCTCACGTCCCACAAATTCATTTCCTTTTTTTTTCTTTTCTTTTTTTTTCTCTTTTTTTTCGATAATTTTTTTTAATGAATTGATTTGATCGAACCCTATGTAGGTTTCCTGCGTATCATGTTCCGCATGAATCAGACCAAGCGTAGTTCTTGAAAAGTAATGAACAAATAAACTAGGAAAAAAAACAAAATCTTTTTGAATTTTTCATTTGTAACTCTTTTTTTTGGGTTTTCAAATATAAAACATGCAATATTATAACAAAAGACTCGACAATCTTAACTAGACTGACAAACTCGATACTACTGTACAAGACTAAAATTTAAAAGACAACATAAAATAGACTCAAAAATAAAAACTTTCTTCAAGCAGCTCTTGTATGCATGATCTTGACTAAAATGGTCCTGGGTATCTGTCATGCTCAAACTCTAACAAATAGATCCATACCTGAATGGGAAGAATAAGATCAAATAGAGTTAGTGATTCAAGACACGTGTGAGACCACAATACTTCCAATTGAGCCATGCAAACATGATTGGGTTATTTTTTGTAAAAGTGGCTAGTCATGCAAATTCAACATGGATAGACCTTAGAATTGAGAGGACATCTTGTTGTACACTTCACGCTCTAAGACATATGTTATTAAGACACTTTGAGAAAAACTAGCTTTATTTTGCAAAAACGGCCTACGTGGCCAAATGTGGCTAAACTTGCAAGATTTGGCTAAGACCTCGCGAAGCCAAGAACCTAAGACTCACTAAGAATACCGGACCCTATGTGGGCTGCCTACGTATCGCGCCCCGAAAGACGAGAATCAGGTTTGCGTAGTTCGGGCAGATTGGATACGAAAGATAATTCAAAAAATGAATTTGGAAAAAACACATTTTGTCTTTTTGAAAATGATGAAACATGTAATTTTTGGATTTTCTTCTCTCTTTTTTTAATTGATTTTTGAAAAAAAAGGATGGGAAAGTGCAAAATCTTTTTGGATTTTTATTTTCTCTTTTTTTCGATTTTTGGAAAATGATGGAAAAGTGTAAAATCTTTTTTTTTTTTGATTTTTCATTTCCATTTCCATTTTTTCCCTGAAAGAAAATAAATAAAAATAAATAGATTTACGAAAGAAAAATATAATTGGACCCTACTTGCTTCATTTTCACACTTAACCCTCTTTTCTTTCTCATTTGCCCTCAACCATTATTGGTCCGCCAAATGACACCTTTTACCCTCGAGGAATACAACATGTAGCACATAAAATGCATCAAAATGGTCTTTTATTTTTGGGTACACCTGTCCTAGAAGGACCCAACCCATGTGTTGAGTCCCCTAAGTCAAATGCACGTGATGCAAATAATCGTTCCTATTAAGGATCCGGCATAGGGTTTTATTATTCTAGGTTTAAACCTGGGGTTGTGTTCTAGACCTGGGTACCCGAGCGGACAGCTGGAGCCGAGGTGGGGGCAACGTACCGGGAGCACGAAAGTCTACCCGGCCTTGTTGCTGGTCCATCCTCGTTCTTATTTGGTACGACCTTTAACAGAAAAGCGGGCCACGCGAGCGTGTGCACCATTATTTTTAGAAGACTCAGAGGGAAGAGGGTTTCGTAACAATTTATATACATTCCAAACAATATCAAAGCGGTAAAAATTGGCATTTAGCACATTAAGTTCAAACATGTAAAATCAGATAATAAAGCCAAATATAACAGTTATTCTAAGCTCGAATTCTTGAACCCTGAACCAGAGATTCTGGGTTCTTGGTCCCAGAAGAGTCGCCAGAGCTGTCACACCTCCTTTTTCACCCCCGGTGAGGGTAATAAGGGAGTTTTCCACTTTAAGTGACATTATTCGATTTTGGGATTTATTTATTTAATCAGAGTCGCCACTTGGGATAATTTATGGTGTCCCAAGTCACCGGTTTATTTTTAAATCCAAAATCGAGGAAGTTTTGACTCTGTTTATATTGTCTGCGAACCAGAAATCTGGGTAAGGAATTCTGTTAACCCGGGAGAAGGTGTTAGGCACTCCCGAATTCCTCTTTAAGATTGTAATTGTTTAATCGGCGCTTAAATCATGTCACGCGTACGTGTACACAATTTGTTACGCTTAATTATTTAAGAAAAAACTTGGCCAAAGTTGCGCGAACGCATACTTTGATTTTATCTTGAAAATCGGCACTTGAATAATGTCACGCGTACGTGTACACAATTCGTCACGCTTATTATTAATAAGATTATTTCGCTCAAAGTTGCGTGAACGCATTGGTGAACAATATTGATATATATATGGCGTTGTCAATAAGTTAATAATTGGAGCTCTTCTATAGACTTAACATTCTCAAAGTTGCATTCACGCAACTGATAGCTAATTCATTGCAACGGAGCATTCATAATTTATTACTAAAATTATACAGTTACGTCAATATTCTTCAAGTCTACTAATATGATAATGAAACAATAAAATAGCACTGTCGGATTAATTTACTGATGCTTCCGTACAACAACCCAAACATACACTTCAGCAATTAAACAAACCAATAATACCTATCAAACAAATGTAATAGAACAGATGACACATAAACAATTTCCAACAGTTCTTAATCCCAAACAAATCTGCAAATTCATATGATTTACTCAAATAACAGTACCTGGACAGTAGTGAAATGACAAAAATTGGACCAAGTGAAGGTGAAGAAGAGCTGGTACAGAACTTGACTACATGGAATCAACAAAACCCGGAACCGCGAACCTGACCGGAAAACCTCGAGTCGAACACCTTAGATCACGAATCCGCCAGAAAAGAATCTGCCCGTTTTTGTGTTTGTCTCTTCAAGTTGAAAGATAGAGAGGGAAGAATCGATGGCCGCCAGTGATGAAGTCCAGCGGCAACGCTGGCCGCCGGAAACCGCCGGTGAGGATCGAGAGAGGAGGCCAACGGTTGTGTGTCTTTTGGCAGACGGGGTCAGATGGACGCCGACGAGGGAGGGGACGACGACGACAGTGGGGTGGTTGTCGTGGGTGTCAAGATTGTGTGCTCCCCCTTTTTTTTGGTCTGTTTTTTCTCTTTAGAAGAATGGGTCTTGGAGTCTTTTTTTGAAGAAGAGGGTAGGGTTAGGGTGTAAGGATTTTAGTAAATTGGGTTGGGCTCCTTCTTGTTGGGTCCTAATTTTGGGCCTAAGAAACACTAAAAAAAAAAGAAATGTATTTATAAGAATAAAACTTACTCTTAATTAACTAAAATACACTACTAAAATAAAACTAAATGTTAAAAGTGAAACTATTTTTGTAATTTTTATTTTTGTGTTAAAATAAGGTAAAAATAGTCAAAACGAGTCAAAATAGTGATATTAAGCCTAAACTAAATATTAAACGCTAAAATGTATAAAATATCTGGGAGGGTCAAAAATCACGCGTCTACAAAGCCAATGTTAGAATTCGAATAGCTAATTTTCTTTGATTATTTCTTAAGAATCAGTAAATAAATTTAAAGTAAACTTAATGTTAATGATTTCCACAGATAAAATATTAAACAATTAAATAAAAACGAATCACGAGCTAATTATAAAAATAGATCTAGAACTACCCAGAGTCTGGTGTCACAATTGACGAACTACTAAAGAATACTACAAATAATGGGCTAAAGATGTACCTCGTGTCTCCAAATGAATAGGTAGTCGTCCTGAAATCCCTTAATGCTGACTAGTACCTGGATTTGTGCAAAAGAGCACAAAGTGTAGTATCAGTACAACCGACCCCATGTACTGAGTAAGTGCCGAGCCTAACCTCGGCGAAGTAGTGACGAGGCTAAGGCTGGGCTTTAACAATATAGTCGATAACAATATTAAATAACAAAGCAGTAGAGAAGTCTAAACAAACAAATAAATAAATGTTGCAACAAATTTTCATAACTCAGCTGCCTTTTTCAGATCTCAGCTATAACCAATCCTTAAACAAATTTTCAAAATTCCAAACTTTAACTTTAAATAAAAACATAGTGCCAAAATATATAAAGAATAGTAAAATAAATATTTAAGCTTTTCAAACTTTATTTCTTTTTGAAAATCAGAAAAAATGTAAATATCCTCCCTTATAGCTCCTTGTTGCGGCGTGCAACCCGCTCCCACCTGTCCTCCCTTATTGCTCCTCCCTAAATATATCACCCTTATTGCTCCTGTTGCAGCGTGCAACCTGATCCCACCTGTCCACCCTTATCACTCCTTGTTGCGGCGTGCAACCCGCTCCCACCAGACATATCATATCAAATTATTCATAAATTTCACAATTGATGTCAAGCCTTTCACAATATTTTTGTATCAATAATTATAAATAATAAACTGCATTTTTCTCATAACTTCAACAATATCCTCTCAACCATGAAACCAACGAGAATATAAGAATATCAATATTTGTTTCGTAAAACAATGCCAAGCTCCTCAACCGTTTTATATCACAGGGGAGTCGATTCAAACAATCAATATTTTTTCAAAAATAGTCACAACAATATCTAACAACAAATTAATCTGGCCAAATAGTGGTAACAATCATGAACATATAACAAGTAAAACCATAATCAAATAAGTGAGGAACGGGAAGGGATCATGTTTAACAGACAATTTGGGTGGTGCATAGGTACTCGTCACCTCACCTATACACCACACCCATGCTTTTCACATAACAAACAAGTGGGGAGTCCTATTCCCTCAAGCCAAAGTTAGACCAAACACTTATCTCAATTCCGCAGACCACTCACTGCTCAATTATCGCTTTTCATTTTGAATTCACCTCTAACTTGCTCGAATCTAATCACAATTAACTTAATATCATTAACTAATGCTAAAGGAACTTACTTTATTGAATAATATAATTTTTTCTAATTTTTCTAAAAAAAAAGTGATAACCCGACCCTGGGCCCACTTGGTCTAAACTCGGGGTTCGGACTAAATTACGTTTACCCATTCACCCATTCACCCAAATATGCTATTAGTTTTGAAATCCGACCTTAATTTGATATAAAATTCAATTTTTACAAAATTCTCTAATTCTACCCAAATCCTAAATTTTTACCATGAAAATCCTTTGTTTTTGCTTTAAAAGTGATGCAAAATAGTAAGGAATTGAAAGAAAAAGGTTTGGAATTGATTACCTATGAATTGTGGATGAAGATTGTTGAAGAAAACTCGTTTTTAGGGCTGGAACCTCGAAAAATTGGAGAAGAAAAAGGTCTGCCCATTTTTAATATATTTTCTGCCAGCTATTCTGCCTCGTTTCTCGTGCCAAACGATCCTTAAACTCGATTTTATATTTCCAATGGATTTCTTGTGAAATTCTAGTTAAGTTAGGCTTTTGAATCACTCAATTTGACTTTAAAATGAAGGAGATATGTAGATTTTATATTTGCAATTAGTGCAGATTTTTAATACGCCGTCAGGGGTAATTTCGTCATTAACCTGAAAAATCTGGCAACCTTAGTAAAATGACCATAAATTCCTCATACGATGTGCAAATGCGATGATTCTTTTTGCTACGGGTCCGTAATTACGATACGGATCTAATAATTCATTCAAAACATAAATCGGAGCTCATTTGTTCAATATAATATTAATTTATGCTTGAAGAAACGACGTCGAAGCATAAGAAAGAACGAGCGCAACACAACCCAAACCTATTTGAAACTCACCCAAGCCCTCGGGGCTCTAAACCAAACATGCACGCAAGTCTAGAAGCATCATACGGACTTGCTCGTGCGATTAAATCATGAAAATAACATGTAAAACTATGAATTAAACCTTAAAACTCATTATTTTCCTCAAGAACACTTATAATTCATAACCTTTTAATCGGATATCCGAATCACGTCGAAAAGAACTCCGTTTTTCACCAAATTTCACAGGCAAGGCCTAAATATCATAACAAATCTTTATCGGCCTCCGGAACCAAAATACGGGCCCGATGCCAATGAGTTCAAACATTAATTCTTTTCTTTATTTCATAAATATTTTAGCAAAACAATTTCTTTCAAAAATTGATTTCTAAGGCTTGGGACCACAAATTTCATTTTTTGGGCATACGCCCGAGTCTCATATTTTACTGCGGACCTCCCGGGATCGTCGGAATACGGATCCGGGTCCGTTTACTCAAAATGTTGACCAAAGTCAACTTTTATCAAATTTAAATTCTAAAAATCACTATTTCACATATTTTCACATAAAAGCTTTCCGGTTTCACGCTCGGACTGCGCACGCAAATAGAGGTATTTAAAATTAATCTTTTTATGGCTAATAAGCCAAGAACGATCTTGGGTCATCACATCACCTCACCTATACACCACACCCATGCATTTCACATAGCAAACAAGTGGGGAGTCCTATTCCCTCAAGTCAAAGTTAGACCAAACACTTACCTCAATTTCGCAGGCCACTCACTGCTCAATTATTGCTTTCCCTTTTTGAATTCACCTCTAACTTGCTCGAATCTAAGCATAATTAATTCAATATCATCAATTTTTGCTAAAGGAACTAACTTTATTGGAAAACATGATTTTTCCTAAGTTTTCTAAAAAAAGTGAAAATACGACCCCGGGCTTGCTTGGTCCAAACTGGGGGTTCGGATCAAATTACGTTTACCCATTCACCCACGAACCCAAATATGCTATTAGTTTCGAAATCATACCTCAATTTGATATAAAAATTCGATTTTTACAAAATTTCCTAATTCTACTCAAACCCTCAATTTTTTTATCATGAAAATTCTTAGTTTTTGCTTTAAAAGTGATGAAAAACAATGAGTAATTGAAAGAGTAAAGTTTAGAATTGATTACCTATGACTTGGAGATGATATTTGGTGAAGAAATTCGTTTCTAGGGCTGTGGGGTTCGAAAATATGAAGAAAAGGGTTGCTGGCCGAGTTGGTGTTTAAATAGGTTATGATTGTTGTAATCTTTTAATTTTTTTTAAAGCGTGGAGCACCAGTGCTCCAAAAACTGTTATGACAGTAGATTTTGTTTTTACAAGTTAAAAACATCCCGAAGCCTACCTGAAACTCACCCGAGCCCTCGGAACTCTAAACCAAACATGCACACAAGTCTAAAAATATCATACGGACTTGCTCGTGCGATCAAATCATGAAAATGATATGTAAAACTATGAATTTAACTTCAAAACTCATCATTTTTCTCAAGAACACTTAACTTTCACTATTTCTCAACCGGACGTCCGAATCACGTCAAATAAACTCCGATTCTCTCCAAATTTCACAGATAGTATTCAAATACTATAACAAATCTGTACCGAGCTCCGGGACCAAAATACGGGCCCGATACCAATGGTTTCAAACATTGATTCTTTTCTTATTTCATTAATAATTCAGCAAAATAATTTCTTTCAAAAATTGATTTCTAAGGCTCGGGACCTCGAAATTTATTTTCGGGCGTATCCCATATTTTACTGCGCACCTCCCGGGATTATCGGAACACGGATCCGGGTCGATTTACGCAAAATGTTGACCAAAGTCAACTAAAGCCAAATATTAAATTCTAGAAATCACTATTTC
This sequence comes from Nicotiana undulata, assembly GCA_005239495.1. Classification (NCBI taxonomy): domain Eukaryota; kingdom Viridiplantae; phylum Streptophyta; class Magnoliopsida; order Solanales; family Solanaceae; genus Nicotiana; species Nicotiana undulata. The sequence goes on along the minus strand of ML275421.1, from coordinate 3,413 downwards.
TCATATTTTCACATAAAAGCTTTCCGGTTTCACGTCCGAACTGCGCATGCAAATTGAGGTATATAAAATTAACCCTTTTGAGATTATTAAGCCTAAAACGGAATCTAAATTCATAAAATGACTCCTTGAATCATCACGTTACGAGATTCAGTCCTAAAGTAGCTATTACAAATGATTCAAATGACCGAAATAAATGAGCGTAACGACAACACAACTCAAACAAACGGCAACCCAGATTCATCACTATAAAAGCTAACGTTTTGTTCATTTTAGGGGCGATTGGCACTCACCATAACCACCATTTATATGAAAAACCTTATCTTTTGACGGTCTTACAAAATCTCTATAATAAAGCTCCAGGCATTCAAGTCTAAAGTGATCATCAAACAACATATCTCTTATTCCCATCGTTTCAATTTATGCGAACCTATTTTTTTTTAGTCCGTGCAAAAAAAAAGACCTTTTTCTTTATTTGGAAACAATTTACCTTTATTCAATGATTTATAGCCACACAAATTATATGTACTTCATTTTACACTACAAATTCAAATGGGTTCACATAAATTAAAACAGAGGGAGTATTATTTTTTGCTCTATAATTCTTTATTTTGTCTCACATTTTATCTTAACTGCCTAATTATTATTTAGATTGAATCTGTTACTTTTAGCCCTCAGTTATAACTTTAACTAGGTAAATTGCCCGCGCTTCGCGCGTTCATGAATGACGTCATTCAATCGCACTCCTTTAACTATATTGTCATACAATGTCTCCTGGCAGGCATTTGACATGTACATAATAATTTCAAAATGAATATTTTAGAAGCACGATCGCGCATGAGAAACAAAATAATAAATTTGAATCGTGTTACACAGTGAACATATTAGATAATTATAAACCTATAGTATAATTTCTTTTGTAGTTGAAAGTTTGCCAAGTAAAACAGTAAAGAAATTACCTTTCCTTCAACAAAACGTTAATGTTATCATCAACCTTCTTTTTCCGCTGCATAACCAACGAAAATAAAGCATATTTTCAGTGTACATATACATCTGGATTACCATTTAAAACAATCTATATCAAAATACATTTTGTTCTTTCCTTGTTGTGTATTGCAATTGCAAATTCTCATCTGGAATAAACAATTTGGATACCGTATAATTTTCAAGCCCCTCTTTAAGATTGTAATTGTTTAATCGTAGCTTGAAAATAAATTCCTTGCCACAAAGGCTCTGGATTTGTGGAGGTACATTATTGCTTTTCAATGATAGTCTATTGAACGACGTGTGGGCAAATGTATCAAGGAGGTTCTCCGCAACAACATTAAATAGGACCACAATAGTTTTGTCTCTTACTTTGACGTGTATTTTGTAACTATGATTATACAATCAGTTAAAATAAACAACAATATAATCAAATTTACATTATTAGTTGCTTCCTTACTTCACCAAAGGAAACTTGCATTCTTTTGCGCAAAATTGTCATGTATAGAGACCATTTGAAGGTACAATCTTCTTCGAACACTTGTTGCATGAAATGTAGTACCAATCAAAATAATTATCTATTTTTGTGATGTTGCCCCTCATATTAACAATGTATTCCTAGCATAGAAAAACTCTAATTAGTAGAAGCATCATGAAGAATCGTTATTTTAATTACAAATAAGTAGAAATAGGGAAATAACATGTATTTCGGCACTTCAGTCGGACTCCAACAACTCGGTAATGTTCATCCTATTCATAAACATCTCTTCCTTAATGGGAATATTATTGACATGAGTGCTTTCGATAGTTTGTACACCAACAAATGTGACACCAAACTTTTGAATCAAAGTTGTTATGTAATCTAGCTATTTCTAGATTTACATATATTTTGCTTGCATATGTCGTGGCGAAAGTAACCTCACATGTAAATAATGAATGCAGTTTTAAAACAAATTTAATGTATATTCAGAATATCAGTAATAAATTACATAGTGAACAATTAACATAAAAAGTTACCACGAAATTGTTTGACTGTTGTAGAAGTAACGATGACAACGTACGAGCCAGAGTTATTGTATAGAAATGGTTCGAACTTCTCTCCAAATTCTTCCCACAAAGTTATTTTTGATTTTGTAGAACTCTACAAGGAAAAAGATGGAACAAAATTTGATTGAATAACAATCCATATGATTCATCTAATATGTAATCTAATATATGCATAAACAACTCGGATAACAAAATTAAAGCACACACAATAAATCTGGTATTAGGAAGTTAACAAACTAAAGGAACTTAAAATAAGATAAGTGGCTTACTAATCAGTTATAACTTGGATGTCCTTTTTTTCCAATTGCTTCCAACACTCTCCATGTCACCGATGGCAGTTAAACAACCAACCACATCTACAATATCAAATTGAAAGAAGTAGTCATTTCATAATTACATTGCTATTGCGCAAAATATAGCAGCAAACATTGATCGTAATCAGTATACCTGATAGTACGATGTTATTGTTCAGCCTTGAGTTTATCATGTCGGGTTTTATAAACTAGAATCCGTTTATAAGAATATTAACATACCTTCTCGTAGTTCTTGTGTAACGACCCAGCCGGTCGTTTCGTGTGTTGGGACTCCGTTTCCGTGAATGACTCTTCCCATAGCGACTTCTCGTGCCTTATGACTTGTGTGGGCCGGTAGTTCGAGATTCGGAAGTGTTTTGGCCAGTTCAGGAACACTTGGTTCCTGAAGGCTAGCCTATTTGGCTGATTTT